>PHWZ01000482.1:0-27850 GCA_004379285.1 Botryotinia calthae
GGCGGCGGGATTGTGGGAAGTGTTGAGTGAAGCTGCGGAGGGGTTTTAGATTTGGGGGAGTAAGGATTGGGGAGGAGGGAAATGGAAGGAATGGAAGGGGATGGAGGAGGAAAATGGGATGATGGGAGAATGAAAGGGAATGGAGGAAAATGGGTTAATGGGGGACTGAAAGGATATACGATAAGAATGGGATCAAATGAATTGAAATGAAATGAAAGTTTAAGCATGAAGATACACAGAAAGGCAAAGGCAAGGCAAAGGCAAGGGAAAGGAAAGGAAAGGGAAGGGAAGGGGAGCTGGGATAAGGAATCATGAGTAGGATAATGATATATGATAAGATATGATATAACGAACATGATGAATACATTAATAAAGATCATAATGACAACAATGAAAACAATTTGATAGTGATCAAATTTTTCAAGTCAGAATTTGTGAGATGTTTGTCTGTTTATTTATGCTCCAAGATATTTATCCATGTGTATATATATGGATAATTGAATAGGTGGAATAGGTGGAAAACAAACACAATAATAATAATATAAAACATAAACCAAATACAATCAAGTTATATTGTCATAATACTTAAAATTCTCATTCTACTATACTATTGCTATTTGCTCCCTCAATCCCATTCCATCCCATCCCATCCTATCCCATCCCATTCAATCCAATCCATTCAATCCATTCAATCCAATCCAATCCATTCAATCCATTCAATCCAGGCCAAACATGTAAATTCCCATTCTCATCTTCGTCTCGAGAATAGATGAAATGTATTTATCTCATTTGTAGGCCCAGCCTAGCGAAATCCCATCTCCCTATATTTCCCCTCATCATTCTATCCATATCATCCTCCACAAATAAGCCTCGTCAGCTCACACATCCAGATCCCTTAACAACCCAAAGTCAACCAGGTAATAAATGAAATAGATAAAATATATATAAACCAAGAAACAACAAACAACAAACAAAAGAAGATATGTTAAAAAGTCAAGACTTTAAAAAAGAAACGCTAAACCGCAGCAACAAATACAAGATTTTCCTCCTTTATCCATTCCCTCAAACCCTCTACAAGAACATTGCTTCTAATCTATCCAACATCAAATCCAAGTCATTACATAACCTAGTTGCTCTATTGAAAGCATTAGTTGAAACTAATTTTTCGCTTTCAATATCACGAACGACGAGTTCAAATTGAGAAGGTTTGTTAGGGCCAAGAGTAGAGAAATCAATATCAACGTTGAAATCAGTTGAAGGTGCTGAAGTTGTTGATGAAGTATCTTCGGTGAAAAGAGCAAATGCTGGATCAGCATCAAATTCCTCATCAACAATTTCCTCAGCCATAGCTGATGGTGCAAGTTCATGAACTGGTTTACGTTCAACAATTGGAAGTTCTACCTTCTCATCTTCAAATTGTAATGAATCGACGAGGTTTGAAGATTTTCCGGAGAGAATTGATGAATCGATAACTGTCTCTGGGATAGAAAGAACGGAATAAACTTGTGGTTGATAACCAAATCCATCGGCATTGATATCAAGCATAGCAAAATCCATAGCTTGTTCTGGAATCATGACCATACCAATATGCTGTTGTTGTTGCATTTGTTGTTGAGCACCGTATGGGTTAATATCCTTTCTAACTTGTCTTGGTTGTTCATGTTGAATTGGAGCTTGTTGTTGTGGAGGTGGTGCTTGTTGAGTAGCTGGGTTGGAAGATAAAGTATCGAGGAAACCAGAAAAGGCAGGCGAAGAAAGAAGCATTCTTGTAAGATCTGATAGACGAGTATTTTCCTCCATCAAAGCTCTATTTTGCGACTTCAAATCCATATTCTCATTAACCTTGACAGCAATTTCTCCTTCGAGTTGACTGATGTATTCTGTGAAATGTTAGTATCGGAATTATTTTCATTGTCATAGTATGCTTACCCTTTCTTCTTGATCGGAAAGCACGAGCTGACACCTTATTTCTAAGTAGTCTTCTCTCCTTGCTACTGAGCTTCTTTCCTTCTTCACTAGCTAATAATCTTTCATCTTCATCCATATCTTCTTCTTCCTTTCGCATACGATGAACGTGTGTCATATTTTGAGAATTTCCGTCATCGCCATCAGTAACGACACTACTTTGTCTCATCGAGTTGAGCAATTGAGAGATCTTTTCCTCGACAAGAGGGTCTGTACCAGTGTGTGCTCTCGAACGTTGTTGTTGTGGTTGAGGTTGTCTTTGTTGTGGACCATTTGCGGCCATGGCATTTTGACGTTGTTGCGCGATAATAGCTTGTTGCTGCTTTTGTTGTGCTTGAGCTTTTGCAAGAGCCGCTTGTTGTTGATGCATTCCAGGCCAAAGACGACCGACGTGACTAGATTGTGTTGGTAAAACATTTCCGACTGGTAAGTTTTGAGATCCAATATTGCTTGGGTCCACAAAGTTTTGTTCTGGGTAGAAGAAGGCGGGATCTTGTTCCATTTCCACATCTGATGGATGGAATGGAGTACGAGATGGCGCCGTTCCAAAATCCACAAATTCTTCGCCTGGACTCATGGCCGAGAAGTATGAAGGATCTTGAAAGTTATATCTGTTGATGTGACCGTTATTCTCATTGACTGCCAAAGTATTGGCGATGGCACCTTGTGGAATGCCGGTTTGTTGTCTGTACAGATCGTATTGATGACTTGGACCGGAGAGAGTTGGTTGATTTGATGAAGGTAATGTCGTTGGTGTAGAGACAGCGGAAGATCTTACGGAAGTTGGGACGAATTGTGATTTGGAGGAAGATGGTGGTGAGAGAGATGGGGAATGATATGATACCGTTTCATATTCGGTATAATCGATTAATTCGAGAGGATCTAAACAACTGACTTGAGGAGTTGAGGTTATTGATTCGGACTTCATGGTTGCGAGAGGAGATGGTGAGGAGAAGGAGGATGAGAGAGGTGTTGTTGTTGATGATTGGCGTGAGTGAGCAGTTGAGTGGCTGACGACGATGATATTGGAAACCCTTTCTTTCTTTTCCTTGGGTTGATGTCTTTTCCTCTTGTGCTTTTCTGATTGATTGAGGGATGAAACAAATAAACAAATCGATAAATTGATAAATGAAGATATTCTCGAAGAACGAATCGAAGGTTGGAAGAGTTGATAGATGTTATACGAGTAAGAGTAGAGGAAGCAGAGGAAGTAGAGGCTTCAGTTAGGAAAAGAATCGGACTTGATGCTTTTCAAACACTGGACAACGGTAGAAGCGCCAGGATAGGATAGGTGTCGGGGGTGTGAGCGTAGTTATAGTATGGGACAGAATAGGTGTTAGGGTGTGAGCGTAGTTATAATATGGGATGGAATAGGTGTCGGGGTGTGAGCGTAGCTATAGTATGGGACAGAATAGGTGTCGGGGTGTGAGCGTAGCTATAGTATGGGATGGAATAGTGCAGCGGCGTTAAAACTTGGATGGGGTGTTTTCGGCGTGCGAGGCGTGTTTGTAGTGAAGGATGTGTAGTGAGGATGCGGACGAAGTAGTGAGGGATATCTACTTAAGGATCCCCAGTGCAGAATACAATAATACAGCCAAGTTATGTGTGAAATGCAAAGTCGAAAGTCTCAAGTAAGCGCAGACAGAGATAAAACACGGAAATCTACCATAAATTCCTTTCTTCCCTTCCCTTCCCTTCCCTTCAAATCTAAAGTGTTGCCTTCTCCTCCCTGGGAGCCTAGGTATCCTTTGAGCCCTTCTCGCGGAACAATAATACCTAGATCCAAATGCCAGTGTCAGTGCCAGTCCCCTCCCAGTCCCCGTCCCAGTCCCCGTCAACACCTCATAGCTAAGTGGCTTTGATCAAAACGAGAGGCAGAAAAAGAATTGAACGCGCGTTCATAATCAAAATGCTTTCATCCAATTGGTGCATCAACGGCAATTCCTTAAATAAGCCTCGGTGATCGGAGTATCGGCTATTTTAGTACTTGTATCTCGATTGGGCAGTTATTCGTTTGGATTCTTATTTTTCTCTCTGATTTGGGATTGGGAACTAGAAGGGAGCTTCGAGATGAGATGATTGTGATGTACAGTGGAGAGGCTAGAGAGGGTAGAGAGGGTAAAGAATAGTGAGTGTAGTGAGTGTAGTGAGTGTGTGAAGTAGCGAGTACTTGTAGACGATCGTATCTATATGCAATGATATCACATCCATTCGTTACTCATCCACACACACATCATATCAAATTCAAGGAAATCTTTATACCACCGCCATACATCGTAAGATATTCGATGTTCACGTGGAATCTATATTTGTTGGTATCTTCTATGGTGGAATGACGCTCCGCTGGCCCTCCGGGAGCCACTGCCGTGGAGGCAGACTACTCGTTGATGATTCCATTTGCCGTATTCTTGTATCATACATACAGTATGAGAACACAGTAAGAAGAACTCAGTAATTGGATATCCTATGATCCATGCCATATGTGACTCGTGAGGGAGAAATCGTCAAAGCATAAATAGTATCTAAATAACCAACTCAACATAAGGTGGTATAAGGGATATAAGGGATCTCACTCCACATCCAATCTTCAACTACCGAATTCGATATTATTTCAGTATTAAAAGAGATCTCTCTGTTACCATACTACCTAGCTATATACATATATAAATGAATCTACAATGTAGTTCTTCAGATGGATAGATATCAGATTCCACTTTGTATTGTGTTATCTATTATCTATCATATCATATCATATCGTCTAATCCTTAGAATTGTATGTGTGTATGCGTATATATGTATCAAGAGTTTTCCACCCATCTAGTTTCCATTACCTGCTCACTCTTGAATAATAAACTGAAAATGAAGATGAAATATACTACGAATCTTCGTATTCTATTTCTTACATACGAGTATACGATACCTACATACATATACGATAAATCCAGCAACCAACCATTCTACCACTGCATCTCATCTCAGAGAGTGAATGTACATAAAATCAACCTACTCTACTAACCGCTATCATATCATCACATCACATCCGATCCGTCAAATGCGTTTGTTATCATGTCATCTCATCCTTCTCTCACTCATTCATTCATAATTTCAATACTTGACTCTTGAGTCGGTAGCCTATCCACTCACTCACTCCATCCCATTCTTGCACAGCCCCGAATATAACATAACTTATCGAATCGATGCAAATCATCCCTCCCAATTCCAAGAACCAAGTACTCTCCTCTCTCTACACATACACATCACATACATTACATACCTACAAATAAATCCCCAAAGCACCAAAGCCACCTCTCTACACATTTCCCATTTCCCATCTCCCATCTCTCATCTCTCATCTCTCATCCAGCCACACTACCTCCCTACTCCCTACTCCCTAAATCCCAAACACCACATCCCATCCCATCCCACCAAACACAACACTACCGACCGGTACTAACAATCACATTCCCATCATACACACACATCATCCCAAGCCATCAGCCATCATTACGCCGACCAACGCGTGGCAACGTCTTTCCTTGCCTTGCCTTGCCTTGCCCTGCCCTGCTGCACCGCACTGCCCTGCCCTGCGCCTACATCGTACACCCAAATCTAGGAAATATTTCCCATTCAAGTTAAAGAGTAAGAAACTATCGGAATAATAATCACAAGTAATGCACACCACTCCAAACTCCAAACCATACATCAAATCATGAATCAGAACCAAATCCCTATGAGATGTATACCCAAATAATCACTCACGCCTGATATTGAAATTGAAATTGAAAGTTAGGAAAGGAAATCCCTTCTTTCTCCATCTCCATCTCCATCCCCGTCTCGCCTATCAAAATCAATCAACAACGTCAAAGATTTTAGATTTTACTTCCAAACTCTCCTCTCCTCTCTCACTCGGGTCCGAAGCACGAAGGAAGGCTGGTATGGTAACACGTGATATAGCGGACCTTTCTGACTTTCTTACCTGAGCTTTCTTCCTTCAAACATAATGAGCGGAAAGTCCGAGTTTGAATTAATGCTCGCCCAGATGATCTCTAAAGCATGTCTATCTAGTAAAGTAGAAAGATGAATATGAACATGAATAGTAACATTTTTTATGTTTAAATTTTAAATTTACAACTTGATTTTCCTTCTCCTTCCCCTTCGCACTCTTTTCTTTTTCCCGTTAACCGATCGTTCGTTCGTTCGTTTCACTAACTAACCACCTAACTAACTAACTCCTCTTCATCCCCTCTTCATCCCCTGTTCCCTTCCCCGTTCCTGAAAAGTAAGTGTAAGTGTTTAATACATGCTCGAGACTACTTACTTCCTCGCCGGGTATTATTCATTCCACTTTTCGTCCACCTTTCTTCCACTTAGGTATTACTTTCATGAAAATCCACTTGAATGACTTGACTGATTAGTCTTGATTCGTCACAGACTTGCTTCAAGTTGTCTCGAGGTGTATCCACTTTCTTCATCTCCATCTATCTTTTTATATTCGTACCATGTCGACGAATGCAATACATACAACACAACATAAGAAAGAAAGAGTAGAAACCAAAATTCCAATTGCCGATATCTCTTATGTATCACTCACCCACTCCTCTTTATCAAAATTCTAGATCTCAAGATCCACATTCGACATTTGAGATTCTAGACCGTTGGAAGGGGGATTCTTTTCTCTTTCTCTCTCTCTCTCTTTCGAGCTTATGAGGTATCTAGTTTACCTTGCTACATTCCATATGCATGATATTGCGACAGTATATCTCTATATCTGTATCTCTGTATCTACATCCATTCAACCATCCATCCATCCATCCATCCGTCCATCCATCCATTCATAAATGTAATCCTCCTCGCTATTCTCCGTTCCATTCATCTACCGGTCTATTCCTCTATTCATCTATTCATCCTCGAGTCATCTACCAGTCTAAGACTATCTAATCAATACTATTTTTCCCTTTTTTTTTTCTTTTCACCAAAAAAAAAAGAGAAGAAAAAAAAGAGTATAAATAATAACGCTAAAAATAACGGCTTAGAATTTATCCACGGCTTTTATTTCATATCTGTGTAATTTATCTATCTATCAATCTATTCATTAATCAATTATACTCCTACCCCTTCTCTATATACATATAGATAGAACGATAATGAACGACACAATTCACGGGAATTTTCTTATGCAAAGGAAATGAAATAAGGTTAAATTTCGATCTTCGAAGGTTATTTGGTAATCTGGGAATCTATACTGTAGGTTACATAGTTTCGGAAGTGAAAAGGGGGAAAGAGAGAGAGGGAGAGAGGGGGGAGTTCTTTATAGAATGAATTTCGAAATTTCTATTGTGTGGTACTGTATTGTATTCTAGATGGTGGACCCTGGATATTGATATTGATATCGATATCCATCTTGAATTCTAGATCTGATCCAGATTTCCCTTGTTGTACAAAGTATACATACATATATAGTTATAGTATTTGGATCTCGAATGATTGTTTAGAGATAATACCATATACTGGTTCTCTCTTTCTCTCCCCCCCTCGCCTGTATATCTTTAAATAGTCCCAGTACAAATATATATGTGTGTGTATATATAAATATATCATAAACACCCTCCCTACCTAGCTATCTACTTTTATATCTCACCATCTCACTCTTTCAATATCTCATATCCCATATTTCGATTATATCTCATCACATTCATAACCACAGAATCCCACCCGGACTTAACAATCAAGAATCAAGAACAAAAACAAAAACAAGAGCAAGCAAGAGAAGAAGCAAGAGAAGAAGCAAGACCAAGAAAATGAAAAGAAAAGAGAAAGACAACATCCAATTCAATACAGACGATCTACCTACAATATCCTCACTCCCTCCTTCAACCCCCTCAGCTCTAAACTGCATATAGATACAGTACACCCACCTATTTGTTTATCTATCCTATGTACTCTTTATATAAATCCTCTCCTCTCCTAGGAATCTCTACTATGTATATATATCTTACTTCTCATCATGGATCAAGCGTGGATGGATGGAGCAAGTTCCTACTTAGGAGATTGGGGGAGAAGGCTTATGTATATAGGTTTGTATATATGTGTATTCCTTGAGACAGTGAGAAGGGGGGGTTCTCCCATGTATAATGAGTACGGTTTGTATGGGTTTTTACCGTTTTGTGTTTTTTTCTTTCATTCTTGCTTGCTTTCTTGCTTGCTTGCCTGTTTTCATCTTTCTTATTTGATAGATGAATGTAGATGTAAAACATCATATCAAAAAACTGTTATGGTTTATATGCTTGTGATTTTTCAGTCTGTTACTAACCCGTTGTAACATTATATTACAATTTATATTGCGCGTTACTACAAACTCTTCAATGTCTTTGACGCATTGGAAATAAGGTAGCAAATCAGCTGACGAATAACCTTCTGACATCTCTATCCGGCATAGCCCCAAGCTATATCTCCACTACAATCCCCACCTTTTCTTGTCTTCATCCACAAGTCGGTATTCCCAGCACTGACGCAACGATCCGACTCGACTTTAAAAGCGCAGAAGCGCTAGTCTCACGTGTGAGTAGTCTGGGGAAAGAACGAATAGTCGTCGCTGCAACATTTTAGTCCACTCATCTCCAACACCCCTCGTTCTATCCTGTACTGCCATCTCATCCTGCATCTCATCCCTCCACCTTCGATCGTTTGGTACCAAGCGGCAATATGAATTCATCTCCTACCCTTCCTTGCCCAGTCGACATGGCACCTCATCAAGCAACACCAAACACCCGGAATGTTGGGCAGCCCTCACTCCAAAAAGACCAAGGTAAGCCTTTCACTCCCGTTACTGCGTGCTTTGCCTGATCATTGATAGGGAAGAAGCCTCAAGGTATCAAGAGGAAACGATCGCATTCTCCTTCTCGCAAGAGCGCACAACCTCGCCCAGAACGAGCTACATCCAAAGATCGAAATACCCAACTGAAGAACCCACTGTCCTCTACAACTAGTGACACAGCGGTCGGCAGCAGTGGAAAGGACACCGACCCACTTGAATACTGGACAAAGGAATTCCGTTGGCCTAAGGAATATTTTGAACCAGAGAGCAACATGAACCATCTGCTTGCGAGAAAGAGATCTTCTTCATCTCTTCGAGAGAAAAAATCGGAAGCTAGCTCTGCCACACCTAGTGATCAAAAGCCGAGGGAATTCAGAAGCATTTCTTATATTCGTCCAGGCTATGAGAATGTGCTTGCAAGTAAAGGTAGCTTCATGAGAACGTTTGAGTTGGGTATTACAGATGAAAGCGAGGGGCTCTGTGAGACTTTGCTTACCGCTGAACAATCAATCCCTCAAGATACCCTGTTTCGTGACGACCTGTTCGTGAAAACCTGCGAGAGTGTGAAATCGAGAAACGAAACCATGGTTATTCGAGACATTTCCCTGCTGATATGTCCGTCGGCCCAAAATTTAAGAATTTATGGTGCC
This sequence comes from Botryotinia calthae, assembly GCA_004379285.1. NCBI lineage: Eukaryota > Fungi > Ascomycota > Leotiomycetes > Helotiales > Sclerotiniaceae > Botryotinia > Botryotinia calthae. The sequence continues at coordinate 9,430 of PHWZ01000482.1, forward strand.
GAACATCTCAAGGTTTTAAATGAAAGTGTTAATGAAGGTTGGAATAACGCTATATCTATCCATGGTTCTCGTCCACAGCCTGATTATTCCGTGGGGTTTGATTATTTTGCGTTTACAGATGATCAATTTCAAAAGCTTAAGCCTTTTGTTGGAGAGATCGCCGATATCGTTTCCTCCTATTTTATGGCTACCTGGCAAATGTACTTCCCTTTCCTCACCTGCGAAGTAAAGTGTGGTGCGGCAGCACTTGATGTTGCAGACCGGCAGAATGCCCACAGCATGACGATAGCCGTAAGGGGTATCGTTGAACTCTTCAGGCTCGGGAAGCGCGAGAAGGAACTCCATCGGGAAATCCTCGGTTTCTCCATCTCGCACGATCACGAATCAGTGAGGATCTACGGTCATTATCCTGTGATTGATGGACAAAAGACTACCTTTTACCGTCATCCAATCCGTAAATTCAACTTTACAGAACTACGTGGTAAAGAGAAATGGACGGCATATAAGTTCACCAAAAATGTTTACGATATATGGATGCCAACTCATTTCAAAAGAATCTGTTCAGTTATTGATAACTTGCCACCAAATATAGATTTCGAGGTAGGGGAATCAGGACTCTCGCAGGGGCTGGAAAATTCCCAATTCTCTGGATATTCGAATCAGGATGCTGAATCTCTACCAGAGGAGGCTAGCAGTCAGGCAAGCCGCACCTCTTCTGGAGAAATTACCCCGCACACTTCTGTCTCTGAACGGGTTGTAGCGAGGGCATCGAAAAAGCCGAGGAAAAGAGGTCCCCCTGTTGAGTTTGACTCAACAAAGGAGGTAGATAGCGAGTAGAGCGTAGTCATCGAGTTACCTTCAGTCGTTTGGCATCGCTATTTGTGCATTCTTCGTATGTACTGTGCAAGAGATGGCGAGATCACAAGTGATAAGAAGACTGCAGCAATGATGGGGCGAGTTGATATTTGAGGATTGCAGGGAGGACTGGTTGCTACAAGAAGTTTGGGAGTCTATAAATATATTAATGAGGTTACATTCCTGGTGATCTAAACGCTCTTGTGATCTTTTTGCTTACTTGTGGTTTTTGCTCAAGCCCGGATACTCTACCCCATCCCCCGAAAACCTGTCCTCAGCTTGAACGCCATCAATGTGATTCCTTGATGGGACTGGCTAATAAAGGTAGAGTCCCCTGTACAGATTCGTCGCTGCTAGGACGAGATCACAGCCGTTGCTGCTTGAAACCAACCATGTTGCGTCTGAACTACGATGATATCCTTTACGACCTCTTGAGCAGAGTCATATTGTTGTGTCCAGCATTTCCTCGTAATCATGGCATATGTTTGCAGATCACAAAGGTACACTTTATCCTTGGAATCTACAACTAAGGGTCTACGAGCCGAGCGCCTATATGTACTAACTGTTTACGCGTGATCGCATCGCGATCTAGTCCGTTTCGTGACAAATTTAAAGATTCGAAAGAATCTCTTTTTTATGAATCTCTTTCTCTCTCTTCCAGAGTTTTGAAGTAAACGGTGTACATTCGTTCGTAATGAACACGCCGAGATCAAGGCTTAGACTTTTGTATCGATACCTACTATACTACTATTAATCCCAGCATACATATGAAAAGTTGAACTGGCCTGGACTGATATGGATAGCGAGAAGAATCGAAAGATTCAATTCCATCTCGGCTAGCAAGTAAGTCTAAGTGCCGAGAGGGAGGGAGTCTCGAATTCTCGAATTCTACGAGGGTGGGGATTATTGGTATTGACTAGGAATATTTGATATTTGGGCTGTCTTTGGAAAGATGTAATTGCTGGATTGGGATGGATGGATGGATGGATTTTGATCTATTTAGATTCTGGAAGGGAAGAAATGTCATGGGGATTGGTATTCATGAGGAGGTGAGATTAGAATTTGGAAGGAGGAGAAAATCTGGTTTGGGTAAGGGGTTTATTATTGCAATCTTGAAGTTGTACTTGTATGAGTATGTATCAAAGACTGGGTGGTGAATGGATGAATGAAAGAATGAAACTTATCAGTCCCAGCAGTTGCTTGCTTGCTTGCTTGCTTCACGCAGTCTTGTAACGAATCATATCGTATTCCCCTGATTAGCTAAGATTTTCCTCGGCGTGGATGTGGGTCTAAGTGGAAGGCGGAAGGAGGAACTTCTACTTTGTGTTGTTGTCTGAGTTATGTAATGAAAGTACGAGATTTACATTCCCTTTCCTGTTCTGTTTTTGGGAAATTGATTTTATTCAGCTTACGGTTGTCGTAATCGTTCACATCGGACATCCCTTCCTATTCCCTTGTTGGGATTTCGTTTCATGTGTTCGAATCTGGAGTGGCTAGGTGGCTAGCTCAATTCATGATTAATGCTCGAGAGGGAGGGAAGTTTCCTTCCGATATAATTATGTCTGTGTCAATATACCTACAGAGTACAGATCCTCTTCTTCAAACTTCAAGAGTTCAAAGTGGGTAAATTCATTCCAGTGGGGACCGGCGGTAGGTGGGTGGGGAAAAGAAGGAGGAACTTCTTCGGTTTATAGTATTATTATTATTATCCTTATCATGATTTTTGTAACTATGCGTTCGTTTTTCAAACTACAATACTCTTTCTTCTACCGCATAATAATGTATCTCATCAAGTTTCCAAATTCATCCCACAGTCCCCACTCCCCTCTCCCCACTTCCTTCCCCCAAACAACAACATCCTAGTTGAGCTGAAGCAAGCAATAGGGCATTGTTTGAAATAAGACGAGACGAGACGAGGCAGACTGGTCTCTGGTTGCGTATGAACAGTATAACGGCAAGGTGAAATGCGTGTTTTATCTTCTTTTGTGTGATTGGTGGGTTGAGTTGGGTTGTGAAGGGAAGAAAAGGGGAAGAGAGGGAATTTAAGTGGAGATTTCCGTTTTTTTCCCTTTCTGTTTTTCTATTTTTAGGGGTGGCATGCTCGATTAATGAGGGCTCATCGAGTGGTGACAATCTGGAGGATGCTAGATGCTATATTGTATATGCTATACATGTTGTAATGTTTCAATGCTCCCTCCATAAGGCTGATAGTACGGTGATGATAATGTCATGCTTGCTTGCTTCTCTTGCTATCGAGGGCGGGGCTGTCATGAGTAAATGAATAGTATGCGTAATTCAAAATTGGAGACGGGAAATTTGATTTCGATGTCGATGTCGATGTTAGCGAAATCTAAAAATCTAACTCGGTCAAGCTTCTTTCTTTTTCGCTTTCTTTTTGGCAGGACTTTTAGGTTGTTCTTGCTGTTATAATTGTGTTGGTATTGGTATTATAGTATGTTATATTATGTAGTTCACAGATTGAGATGCATGTTATTTTGAGTAGTGGGGTGAATGAATGGATGTGCTCTTTCTTTGTTGAGCTGTACTTGTATAGTATTGGAAAACTCCCCTTCTCTCTTCTTCTCTTTTGGAGTAAAGGAGAAGGAGGGACGGAGAAAGCATGAGAGATTTCCAGAGTCAAAAAAGAAACAGATGAAAGAAACAATTTTCAAATCTCGGAGAGCGATGGAGTCATGATATTCAAATTTACTCACTACAGCTATATGCGAAACTGAAGATTCATATCAGAATATAGCCAAAGCCCTGCCTCCATGACAGACGCTGATGTTATCTATGAATGTAGCATGCGGAATTGTAGTTAGATCCATCGTAAGATGAAGCGTATATAATTTAATTTCTCTGGATAGTAGGGAGAGAATTGCATGTCGTACGCTGGCAGCTTTACTCTTGTTCTTTTTGCTTTTTACAAATACACATTTTTTGAATCTTCCATTAAAGGTGTAGGCTGGGACTGCTAGCAAGAAAGGTTCCACAAGGAGTAATTTGATGCAAGTTCCTCCGATTTCTAGCATAGAAATCGTGGAAATATATGAACATGATCAAGTGAAATGTAGGATAAATGACGGAGTGATTGAGAGATTGCCTGGGAAAGTTAACACAGTTGGCGAACAGGAAAGATGGTCTTTAATAGTAGGAAATGCTTAGGAAGTTCCCGAAGATGGCTGCCTCAAGCTCACTTTCTCGAAACGCTCACTTCTCTCATTGAGTTCGTAAGTACCAAGATTTCCCATCAACAAAACTACAAAGATTTATACGATCGTCCTTGGTGCTTCAAATCTAGCAGGAGATGGTAATATCGCAAGACTTCCAATTGATTATAAAAGTCAAAGTCAAGCCACCAGTACGTCCGGTAGTAGCCCTCCATCACCTGAAGTATGGTCTGGTCCTCTACAAAGAATCATGTACGCGATTGCCCCAATCATATCTTCCTTCATGTCTAGAGCCCTTCTTATTGCTATTCCTATCTCAGCTCATCAACGCGAGTTTGCCGGTGGAAACACGAAATTCGACTCGCTTCAACCAGAACATCAAGCTTCTAATATTTGTGAGCATCTTTTTCCATGTTTCATCATTGTCTATGGTAAGATAGACGTTTTAAATATCTAATATACTTCTTGCCTTACAATTTTTTAGTCTGAAGGAAGAATCGATACTCCATGTAATTGCGAAAATCTTCTTCTCACGACCAATGTTTTCGCCACTGCGACTCACTTTCTGGTTCTCAAGGCGAATCAACTTGTAGGCTACACACCCTCGGAGAGGTGCCTCAAGTGTTTGATCTGGGGTTTCGTCGCCGTTGGATTTCTTTTGCTCAGGTCGGTATCTTGAGTTTGGAGTAGTTGTCAACTCAAGTTGCCATGGCAATTCATATCTACTAACTCATCTTTCTAGATGTTAGTAAGCCAGTTAAATGCATGGAATCTACCTCGCTTTAACCCATCAGGTTTGTATGTCAAATAACGTATCCGACGAGACTTTGTTTAAAGAAACCTGATGGATATTGTTGTTTACAGCGGAGCAAAATTGGAGGCAGCTATAATGGACTTCGAATTCTTCTCGATCTTTGTTAACAGAACTTCTCTTCAGTTCTATGTTGCTTTTTCTTGCATGACGAGTTCTAAATTCTTCCCTGGCGTGTATTTTCCGACTTGTCTTATCTGAATTTCACTTGTCCTCTAACTTGTATCTGATGTTTTATTTAGAATCATCGAAATTCTCTACTTGGTATCACTAATTAGTTTCTAGTTCTAAACTTCCCTACACATTTCTCTTGTGGATGGCTGGGTAGGGAAAAGAGATGGAACTAATTTTTTATTATTGAGCAAATACAATCACGATTAAGGTTGATTCGACAAGAAGAGTATGATGTTAGCAATTTTATATTTCCCCCCCCTTCTACTTATGGGTAGGTCAGTTGCGGGCTACTCAAACCAACAAAATCGGTCTCCTATTCGACCTCGCCAAAGTTTCAAGCCGACTGTGGATACGAAAATCATTCATTTATCAATTCCTGCTCGCGAACAACTTTTTTTTCAGGTTTTTAGGCCGGATGAATCATCGAGAGACCTATATGGATCGTTTGATAATGATAGCAATAGGTCGCAGGATTTTATATTTATATTTTCATAGTGTCATTAGTCGCCACTTTCTTTTTTCATGAATGAAGAGTTACTATTATTCGAGAACACCTCTCCGGCAAAATTAAAGAGAAAGTGAGCGAAGTCGTACTGGTAGTTCTATGCATTAAACTCACCTAGAACTAATTCGTTATTCACGACGCTTCACATCAGAAAAAGCAATAGGTAGCATTACAAGCATACTTTATCAGTACTCTTTTGGAGATAATTATTTTCTGTCTTTTCTATACAATCAGTCTCTTCCCTAAATCTTGAATTAAGGAGCGAGTCACTTAGCATTTACATAATCTGTAATCATGGTTGTTCTACCCGATCCCGAAAGGTAAGATTTCCATTTCCATTTCTATTTGCACCCACCTGCCCTCTCGTCGCCGTGACTTCATCACTAACTCCCCACTCAGCGATAATTGGCCCTTCTTCAAAAGCATCTACCTAGGACAAGACTCCCTCCATCACTCCCATAAACCGCATCATCGTCGTTCCCGCGATAAAACTCTGAAACTCTGGAAACTTTATCTTCCTCTCGAATCACAAAAAGATCAATTCAAATTTGTTCTCTTCCTGCAACGTCTCATGACAATGGTCGAAGAGCATTATAGCAATCGTCATCAATCTAAAAATTGGAAAGTCTCAAAACCAATCGAAGATTGGTATCACTAAAGTATCCGCGACCTCTCTGGGCTGGGAATCGATGAGAATCGCATGAATAGGAAGTGGAAAAAAGTGGTCCGGAAAGGGTATGAAGAAGCAGCGGAGAAAGAACAAAAATCTGCGGAAAAAGTACATTTGGAAAGGATGGAAAAAGAGAAGGGCTATCCCCATCATCGACATCGTGATGGGAGAGGAAGAAGAAAATCATATTATGAACCTTCTGGTTGCTCCTGTGACGACGAATCATCAGATAGCACAGATTCCTGTTACTGCCAGCCTAAACCCTCCAAATCGATATCTCTCACTAAGAAAAAGGAAAAGGAAAAAGAAAAAGATCATCCGAAGGGAAAATTCAGGTGGAAAATTTGTCGGTATAGCCCGGGAAACTGTTGGCTCGAACACAAATGGATTAAATGTAATGGACTCTGCGGTCTTACGGCCTGTTTGGAAAAAGAACATCGTATGCATAAAGCGTATAGTGAAATCGAATGTACGGAACCAAATTGTAAGAGGTGTAGAAAAGCCAAGGAGAAACAGGAGGAGCGGGAAAAAGAGAAAACCCCTGCGTATGAGGAAAAGAAGGTGCATTGTTTTTGTGGATATCCGCATTGTAGACACAAGATTTTCGAAATTGAGGAGATTGCGAAGCCGCCGATGCCGAGATATTTCTTCAATAAATGATGGAATGTTTTTTGTTTGAATGGATATAAACGATTGAATAGTTATCGTCGTATCAATCGACTTGAATGAAGAAGCGGAGAGTGTTGAGTGTTCCATTTGAGTTCGGGGTTACAACTGTTTTTGTCTTGTAGCTGGAAATGAATATAGGAGTTTTGTCACCTAGCGGTAGACATTGAGTAATTTCGGCTTATGTTAGACGTCAAAGATTGAGTATATTGATCCTGAGTGATGATATTGAAATTGACCAATGCGAATTAAGATACATTCACAAGAGTCAAGAAAAACGAATGGATTTTGAATGGAATATGTGGATGATAAGATTTGGAACAATGGACCGGTTTCAACTCATATTGTAAATACAAAAAGAGATTATAAATCTTAGCTTCATGGACCTCTGAATTTTCACATCATACAATCAATTTCGTCATTTGTTATCAACATGTTATGAAACTCTGGATAATGAACTATAAAATGTATTGTTACGAGATAAATAACCAGACCAAACTGATTAGGAATTAGTCTTCCTTTCCCACAGTTTAGATACCCAATCTCAATATTCCTTCATGAGAAGCAGCACTTCCCAAGCCAAAGCTCAAAAATGGAGTCAAAGGTTAACCCTTTCCTTCCTTGACATCTCAATCTAAGCATGATAGGTCCCCAATTCTCATTTTCCGCCATTTCCCTCGTGATTAAGCTTCGTTGAAAATGACTATCTGCGCTCTGGTCTGCTAGCTTGGAAATGAAGTGCTGTAGAATGTCTTGCTAAGATGCCCATTTGACAAGATATTCAGACTACATCCAGTGAATTGATTTCGAGATTTTTCGTTCGTAGCTAATCTCGGATGATAGTACCCCTGGTAGTAAATCTCAACATCGTTTAAAAACGGATATGACCTTGTATTGGCATCACCTCTCACCACCCATCTATCCACTAATCCCTCAGAATTAACTCCACTACTCTCCAAACCACCCTCCATCTCCATCCCCAGGCTTAAAACCCCTCACTCCTAAACAACACATCTGCCTTCCTCAAGCCCTCTTGAATATCCTTGTTCGTCAACTGAAATTCCGTTCGCGCCAACGCGCTATCCACTCTTGCAATACTTTTCGTAGCTTCTATTTCATACAGTCCTCCCAATCTCCATTTATCACGACATCGCTGACAGAATAATCTAACGGGTAGACGTCTTACAACGATAGTTCCTGGTGCGGGCTTGCATGCAAAACTCATAGGGATGATTTTGTTGCGATGGAGTGGGGTGGGATGGGTGGAACAGCTAAACCAAGGAGTAGGGTTTAGGGCGGTGGGAAGGTGGTGGCAGAGGTAGATAACCGGGTTGCACATTTTTGATGTTTGATCGAAGTCTGCTGCTGATGATGGATCTGGCCAGTTTGTATTTCTGAGTTGCTCGATAAATGTGAGAGTTGTTATTGTTAGGGAGTTGCTCTCTTGTAGTCTGGTGCAGGAGGCATCTTCTATATGTCCCTCATCATACACAACAAATGTTGAGATCAAACATACGGCATGATGCTTGGAAATTAGACGCGCAGCCGTATGGAGATATATCAGGTATACCGTATTAATATTGGGAACCCGATCGAATTCCTAGGATTTCCAGCCTTGGAGTCAACTATCAAAGCATTTGTTCACAAAAACTAGATCATTGTACGAGAATTTCTACCATCGAATCAAATTATACAGCGCTGATTCCGATATTCGTAGACGTGAATGGAAAATTGACATCGGTTCGCAGATTTTGATAGTAGAATTCACTAGAAATTAACAATATAGGTATGGTCCAATAAACAAAGCAGCTTTGATTTCCTCATACTTCCAAATAATCCCATCTGATGTATTTGAAGGTCACATAACCACTACAAACACTTCACAAAGACTCACAATGCCCAAACTCATATATTTCCTGCGCCACAATAACCAACCCCCAATCGGCTCCTAGCTATAAAAAACCACCCTAAAAGTAGAATCCATCCCCAATAAATTCTTCTGGTATGTCTCTCAAATTCCGCGATAAACAATCCACTTGACTGTCCCAGACATAGCCAATGAACAGTAAAATTGATTTGGGTAGAAGTTGCCTGTCTCTTTTGCCAGCCGGTGAGAATGTAAGTTATGATGTAGGGAGCTGCGATAGCGATGATGAGAATAAGGAAGGCGAGGAAGAGAAAGAAAGGTTCGAGATGTGTGGGGGGTAGGCGCTTGAAGGGACCATGGGAGGGAATGCTGAGTGTACATTTCTCTTTCCTTCGAGCTTGGATTTTCGAGATCAGACGCTTGCCAATTTTAGCAGGGTCTTCGAAGATATATAAGAGATATTGTTTCAGCTTTTTGGTCTTGGTCGGTGGTGTATAGGGAGCGCTTTCTGGAGGCATGAGTGTATGTTCTGATAGATCTTCAGCCGTGTCGACTTCGCAAGTGAATTGTCCTTCTACGTTCATATTACCCCTGAACACAACAGCCGAGTTACCGAGCTTGCCTAATTCATCATCGCTAGTTAGGTTTTCATCTTCATCCTCTACTCAGTTAATAGATCCAATTACTCCATCCACAACTGCACCGCGATTAATTGCTTCATCCATGATAGATGAATGAACTAGGAAGACATTGTCGTATTGCCTACTGACCAAGCTTGCTAGCAGATTGATGATACTCGCAATCACATAAGGTATCACTGTCAACCCGAAGGCAGCGTACCCATAAATATTCAATTGTGAACCCTTTCACTGGTACAATGAATACGACCCTATACATGTTTGAACAATGGACCATAGTACCTGCAACGCAGAAAATTGTGAAGAAATGGTCATGGAAGACCCGAGACCAGGAACAGTATGACGAGGGTAAACAGCCATATGTGGTGGTACAAAACAAAGTTTATATAGCCTGGAGGTAATTGGAAAAGTCCATGTAGTTGGATATCACCTACACATATCAAGTGCTGATCCAGAGATATCGCGCGGAAACGGTGAGATTGGAGCATAAAGAATCCTAATTGGGCCCATTTCGACTTTGGCGCATAGTGCGCATACGGAGCCCTAACATGCAGGATAAACTCCCGGGCATTTGTGATATGTGAAATACCTGATTGTACTTCTGACGCGCATGAGTGAAAGTCTATCATCTTCACATGTTCCATCGTTTGGCTCTTGCCGAGGAAAATAAGTCCACAGGAATTTTGACAATCATTATCAGAAATAGCTGCATCAAGTGCACATCCATGAATGAAATCACCATCCCATGGTCTCCAACTTTGTGATCGTACTACCATGCATAATGCATCCGCTCGTGCTGCCATTTGGAGAGGTGTCTTTGCCAACATACTGGCTCTCAAAAATACATTCAACCCCCGACGGAGTCCTGCGTAAGCAACTGACAGACAACAGGCCTTATACGTGGTAGATGCCCATACACTCTCTCCCGGAAGAGAGCGAACAGTTGCTGCGTGAATCGCACTAAAAAATACTAAGCTCACCATCGAGTGTATTGCTGTGCGTCTTGCTAATTGCTAAGATAGAAAAATAACACATTGTATCATCGGGTTTTCGAGCAGTGAACGCTTGGATCGCTATTGTGCGTGCCAATAGGTCCATTAGTAGAATTAGTGGCATTTATTTCGGTAGCAACGTCCATAGAAAGATCGCACTTACTGCTACGAGAATAACATTCGAGTAGTAAATTGCCATTATTGCGATCGCATTAAGACCATAATCTTGATATTAGCACAAACAAAATTATCAATTCTTACAAGACCGACAGCATTTCTCCCATAATGTGCAGTGTTAGATCTGCATTTTCCCCATGAAGGTAGTGCCCACCACGTGGGAGAATTAAGAAACCTAGCCTTACTTTACGCGCGCCATGTTTTGCTTGACACTAATTACGAGGCGCAGAAAGATGAAGCCAAGATTCCGCGCTGCATTCTAGTAAGAACGGGGTAATTGATAGGAGCAACACGTGTAAAGCCACAATTTAGGCACCTCAATATTCTGCCATCACGAAATTCCTTTCTGCAATTCTTTCCCTACTCAAATATTCTGGGTGGCAACCACAATACTTCTCTCAACGGACTGCTCGTCTGTAACGTGAAGTATTCAGCCAATCACTCGGCTACGCTTCTTCGATGTTCGCTCTATTTTCCTATTCTTAGATAAAAACTCAAAATGAAGCTCATGTGCAGAGTTGTCAGGACCAGAACCTTGGACTGTTCTACTCCATTATCAAGAGACATGTGTTTAATGAGTCATACCTTAACGTAGCTCAAACTTCGAGCCCTACATGATGCTCGTTCTAGATGATGAAATCTTGTTCTATGTCTCGCAGCCCAAATGCAACGTTCTCATCTTGAGGTTTCCGTTCTAGGTTTTCCCTCGCCCCGGCGTGATAATGCTACTTGAGGTGTGGCGAGAAACCAACAATGATCAACACGTTCTAACCTCTCCCTCGAGCATATGGCACCAAGGTGGATAAAATCACAATTATCGTGCATCCAGAGTGTTTCTCTTCTCATTCCGTCCTGCTGTCAAAAATCTGAGAAATTGTTGTTGGTGAAAAAATCGACTTTTCATTCGCCCAAACCGGCGAGAAATGACGTGAATTGTGTATCTGCACCTATATCTCTCGCAAATCTCTCCCGAAACCATATTTCCAAATCATTAAATCTACAATGGCACACTGGTATTGCTTCTGTGCCCCAGGTAGCTATCCCAATTCCGTGCTCCGTCCAATCCTTTAATTTATCATCTTTGTGAGATGCACTGAATAGATCGATGGAATCTCCTGATACACTAGTGCATCCAAAACAGGTACTAATAAGATATGTATAAGAGCATACCGCGATTGCACTCTTCAGAATTCCAGGCATTGCAAGCGGATTGAGCAAAGGATCGGTATTAGATGAGCGATTCGAAAAGTTGTTTTCTGCTAGCCGACATATCTGACCAGCATTCCAAAGGGCGGTACGGGGGTGTGGCGAAAACATCCAGCTACTTAGACGCGATCTTGTTCTTTGTATAGTTAAACCGGCTCCAGGACGACATTTGAAGCAGCATCCTTGTCGCTGTAAGAGCTTTAGGGGCGCATGAACTGTGAGGGCCGATATGTGCCATAGCATGCGGTTCAGTTGTGGAAATATGCGATCGTCATTGGTCTCAATAGAACTGATCTCTGGGTGCGATTGAGCATAATCTTCCATTCTTGTACGCCAAAGATTGAGTTGAGAGCCCCATCGATGGACTGGGTCGCTTCTTTTTGAATCCGTCATCAGCTCATCTGAATCACAACAAAAGAAAGCTTCGCGAGCCGTTTCCCAAGTCCCAATCTGCAGGGAACAAAGTCCGAGATCATAGTCATTGTCAGTGAGATGATACGAGACTGACTGCTCTTCGCTAGTATCAATGATATCGCGCATAAGAAAGCAGAATAAGGCTTTCTCGCGACCTGCAGGTTCATCCCATTGAAGTTTTCGCCTTTCTTCATCAGTTGCCGCAGTCCATAGCTTTGTAGACTTTGGCAGGGGAATGCTGATCTCCTGATAACGAACAGACCGCGGATGATCCATAAGAACGCTCAGATAAGCATCTACTCTCAGACTAGAAAACACAAGTCTGGTTGTTGTCAGCATGCGTTGTAGATAGATTGACACAGAGGTCATGAGAATATTAGTACCTGTGAAGTTGTTCTTGAACCAACCAAAGACCAAATGGACAATCACCCAGCTCATAATATGTGTTCTGTCCATTGAAGATTCCACCATGGCGACACGTTGAGATCAGTGCACCATTAAGATAAACAGCTCTTGACGACATTCCTTTGGTAGTCTGTGATGTTATCAGTAGTGATTGTAAAACGATTTGAGTTCTCATTCCTGAAAATGCAACTCACCAAAAGAGAAATTGTGTACACAACACACAAGAGAAGACCTTGGAGGTTTTGAAGCGACGATTGATCAACTTCCTTGTCAAAGGAAAGATTGAGTTCCTGTAAATGTAAATTAGAAATAGTAGGAAACAATATTTAGGGGTATCAATTACTAATCGAGCCGCTAATATTGCTTCAAATACATCCGATGCAAGTTGCTCATGCCTCTGACTTCCATCCAGCCAATTCGCAAGCGTTAGCATAGAGCCTAGCAAGATCGGTGAAGCACTTTGAAAGTTGAATGTTGGAGCATGTAAGATGGGCCAGAATGGATGAATTTTGGTGAAATAGACTTCGAGAAGATGGCTCAGATGATCTTGATCCTGATCCAGTGTTCTACGTAACTTCGATGAATGATCTTGCTCAGAAGATAATGATGACAGAGGTGATCGCGATGAAAATGTTGACCTGGTTCTGTCACTCGATTCGGCATCATAATGCGTTGCATTCATCCGAGACTTGTGTGGACCATTGAGAGCATGCAGAGAGATTGAAGCATCGTCAGACAGAGGTATATGGAACGAATCTGTAAGATTGCCTCCCGCTGACTCCTGTTGACCCCAAGAAAAGTCCCCGCTGGGGATAACGTCACTTTGAAAGAAGAGCTCAAGAGTCGCATCTGAATATGGAGGTAAGGATAGCGATGAGTTTTCAGACTGAAACCAGGGATGTGAAAGATCAGAGCTCTGATTCGAATTGTGAGCATTGACCACGCTGTAAGTCTAAAGCACACCCACACCCACACCATCGGCTTTCATACGATTAGTCCCAGCATCAATCAATCGGCTACATTCTGTTGATGTGCGAATACATGATCGACAAGGTGATGTGTCATCACACTTGAGCTTTCGCTCATGGCAGGATGTGCATGCGACCATTGTACGTTTAGTGCTTGAATTCTGAGCATGATGATCTAGATGTCTCTTTAACACGTCACTGAGTGAATTGTAAGCAAGGGCCAGTTTATATGGTTGAATGATTGAAGTACTAAATTACCTCCGCGCATATCGACGACCACATACATGACATTCATGTTGAAGGTTAGGATCATGTGATTTCATGTGCCGAGTAAGGTGTTCTTTGCGACTGAAGAGCTTTCCACATCCAGACACATTGCATTTGATGCGTTTTGCTATTGGTTGTGTCTGAGTTGGAGATAACGCGTCTCCTGCTTGTGCGGTGACAAATGCAGTGGGAGAAGTCTGTGCCATCTTTTTTGTACGCAAGTTGTTGCCGGTGGATTGAAACAGATGTGGTCAAGGAAATGGGAAAGAATATCAAGTGCGAAGTTCAAAGAGGAGTAAGACATTCACCAATCGGTGGTTGACCGACATGCACTGCTTATTAGCCAAGCTCTGCATTTTGACACGAAGGCGAGAGAACTGTGATATTCACAGTAGCAAGTATAGGATTCTGCATCGCCAAAGATCTGGCTAGAAAGAAGTACATTGGTATGATATTGCGACTATCTGAGATTTGCTATACCAGAATATCCAAGAAAGTAAGGAAGTGCTGCTTGACTTGGGAAGAGAGTGTGTTTGCTGAGGAAGACGCGCGTGTAAAGCCGGAAGAGAGGCGTGTGATTTTGTAAGCTGTCACCAGCCACACCTAACGTTCGCATCCCCATTTGTGGCTGACCAAGCCCATTCTTGTTCTTGGATAAAAAATCACACAAGGATGAGGATGAGGATGAGGATGTGCTGTGCTTCTCGATCGAGTACCCATCTAGTAATTAGTAATAATAAGTCTACAAGCTCACATAATCTACGGGTCTTCTAGTCATTGGTTCACCTGTGACTAGAATCTTCTTAGGATTGCCGTGCTTCTTCCCGTGAGCTAAAGCAAGGGTGAATAGTGGCCGGTGGCCGGTGGCATGTGGGATATTGTATTGGATGTGGGATGACACGCGACATTGCGCAATGCTTATGTACAAGTTGCACCATAGAAACATGATTACAAACAGCGGTGCCGTGAGGGATGTTTGTCATCAGGTAGCGCATCCCTCATTATACACCGAAATAAACAGTTTACACGACAGCTATATAGTTACCTATACAAGTCTACTACTTCCCAGACCAAACCATCATTCAGCAATTCATCTTAGTTTACATTTGAGCATCAAAAACATAAACCACCACCTCAAAATCTCAACGTATCTACAAAATGTCTGGAATCACGAAAGTTGCGTTGGCAGGAGTAAGATCTTATTCATTTCCTCTACCGAGCTGTCTCTAACATCTATACAGGCTTCTGGCAATCTTGGCCCAGCAATCCTTGATCAGCTTGTTAAAGCCGGCTTTCAAGTCACAGTTCTTACTCGAAACTCAAGTGCTCACGAATTTCCATCAACTGTTACAGTCAAGGAAGTCGACTACGATTCCCTCGAATCACTCACAACTGCTCTCACGGGACAAGATGCCGTTGTATCCACTCTCGCCTCCGCCAGTTTAGACAAGCAGCTTCTTCTCGTTGAGGCAGCAGCTAAAGCTAATGTTAAGCGCTTCATTCCCTCTGAGTTTGGATCCAATACACCTAGAGAAAACACAGGAGCCTTGCCAGTCTTCCAACCTAAAATTGCTGTCCAAAACGCTCTCAAAAAGCATGTTTCTAGCGAATTTTCATACACTATTGTGGTAAATGGTGCATTTCTTGATTGGGGTCTCTTAGTTGGATTCATTATGAGCCCAAAGGGAAAAAGCATCACACTTTATGATGGTGGCAATCGAACTTTTAGTACCACTACCCTCGCAGACATCGGAAGAGCTGTAGCTGGTGTACTTAAGCACCCAGAAGAGACAAAGAATCGCGCGGTCTACATCCAAAGTTACGCAACTACCCTGAAGAACTTGGCGGAGCTTGGAAAGAAGGTTCTAGGATCAGATGGTTGGACTGAGAAAGTTGCGTCAGTTGATGATATTGTAGCGGGCGCATGGGAAGAATTGAAAAAACCACAGCCGGATCCACATAAGTTCGCCATGCCTTTCATCATTGCTTCGATCTGGGGTGAGGGATATGGATCGAACTTCGAGGCCTATCACAAATTGGACAATGATCTCTTCGGAATCAAACAATTGAGTGAGCCTGAATTGGAGGAATTAATTAAGAGTTCGGCATAGATAGACTGCAACCTTATTACTTCTTTGCACGTTACATATGCAAACAATAGAAGTAAGATAATATTATAATCTACGGTAATTACCTCAAATACCACAAAAATTAATTTTCATATCTCAAATACCCAATATTTTGTATTTTTTGTTTTAAATATTATAGTGGTATTTGAGACCAATCGAAATTATGGTATTTTAGGTATATGATAAATTAGCTTCTAACAAGTCACAATTACGGTATTTCAGTTCTAATTGGCAAATCATAATTGGAGTATTTCAGTCCTATTAGATTTCATTAGCTTCTAAAAAATCAATAATATTTTAGTTTCATTAAGTGAATCACAATTGTAATATTTCAGTTCAATTGAGTTAATTAGAAATGTGGTATTTTAGTCCAATTAGGTTCTAAAAACAAATGTGATAAAATAACCCATCAAATTTAGTATTAAATCAGATTTAAATTATTTATAAATTCAATAGTAATTATAATTTGATAGTTATTCAATATAGAATTAGTTAATTGTTTCCAAACCTCTAAATTTCGAAAATCTTACTTTAATTTCTTTAATAATATTCTCTATAAGTTCCTCTCTAATCTATTCCTTAACTTATCTCTCAATTTCCTTTTTGTTCTTTTTCATACTCTTAATATTGTATATTGATATAATATAATAGCGATAATACTGAAATAGAAATTATAATTATAGATATAGCTGATGGGTAGACTATATAACCCTTCATATATATTTGATTATTAGGAGACGTTTTCCTCCCTATTAATCTATTTGTGTATATCTGATATTTGAAATCCTATTATATTCCTTATTAGTATTTCGTTGTCCAATCAATACAATTAATATATAAAGAGAGTAGTGATCTTTATATTATTTAGAATAGAACTTTCCAAATCAGATATCCAAATCTTCTGTTTAGATCCGAAACCATTAGTTTAGATCCTAATTACCTTCTAATTCTATAGAATAAAGCCAAAATGGATCTAAACAGCATACCGAAAGATACACAAATATCGATTATAATAATAAAATAATAGAAAGAAAATACAAATCAAAAAAGGAAAAGAGGAAGGGTAAAAGAGAATCGGAATATTTTATATCAAAATTATATTTTTATTTAGATTTTTTAGATACCAAATTCGATATATCTTTTGTTCTATATCTTTTTGGAGGATGTATTGTTCTAGTACTTTGTTGTGGCTCTGTGGGTGTAATCTTGGATATTGTAAGGATTTTCGTTATTATTTGTTCTGTTGGCGGGTTGAGTTCTAGATCTGACTCTGGTGGTGATAATAAAAGGGATGACTGTGATGAATACGATTCGGATCTAGATCTAACTCTTGTTGTAGATATAGGTTCTGTTTGCGATCGTAAATCGATAATGCTGGGAGGTATTGGAAGCTTTCGGGCCTCCTCTAAAGCTTGTGTTATAAGAGTTTTGTATCCCGATCGAACTACAACTTTATTTTCGAATCTAAATTTGAAAACAGATTTATTAATAGGTATTTGTATATTTATTATCTTCTCTGTATCCTTTTTCAAAGTAGGGCCTCTTCGATAATAATTATATAAATCTCTATATATATTTAGTTTTTGTGGCTTTATATCGAGATTATAAAGAACCCCATTCATTTATAATATTCGACCATGCATTTGTTTTTGTACCCATTGTTTTCTATTCTTCGTTAATTCCTTTGGTAATATAAAATTACTATCTAGATTGTGTATAATTTAGAATAAAGGTACTACTATATGATATGTAATTTCCTGATGCCAAATTTCGATATTATTCTGTTTTTCATCTTCAGAATCTTTTTGGAGTTCTGAAGAGCTTAATAGAATAAATGAAGTTGTAATGTGTGGTATAGATGTAGTAGGTGTAGTGGGCGCAATAGGCGAAGGTGATAAAGCTATCGTTAGCAGAAGTGATGGAGCTTTAGTGTTACGGAGGCACCCGAACCGCAACATAGATTATAAGTATAAGATAGTTAAATCACAGGTTATCTAGTAAGCACGGGTTAGAATAAACAGTAAGGATTATTAGGAATCACGGGATGGGTATCACGTGATGGATAGACAGAATAAACAGGCTATCCAGGCTATCCGTGGATAGATAGGATAAACAGGCTATCCAGGTTATCCCATAGGAACGAAGGTTTATATAAAGGAATAGGTTTTATTACAATATAGAGCTTCGTGCTCAAAAACAATCATTAGTTTTATTACTATAGTTATGAGAATTACAACCAATTATCATTCTATTAAATTCCTACTTGAAGTTTAGTCTAAACCACCTCAAAAGATCTCTAGATATTTCCACATAACCCTAGAAGCAGCTCCCATAACACTTTGAACATCATTTTGTTACGGGAGCTGCCTCTAGGGTCACGTGGAAGTGGCTAGAGATCTCTCGAGGTGGTTTAGACTAAACTTCAAATAGGAATTCAATAGAATGATAACTGATTGCAATTCTCGTAACTATAGTAATGAAACTAATAATTGTTCTTAAGCACGAAG
>PHWZ01000483.1:0-27725 GCA_004379285.1 Botryotinia calthae
ATAATAATAATAATAATAATAATTTTAATCAAATGGTAACCATTTCGTAGATCCATCTTGATAAATATCATAGCTCCATCTAATCGATCTCTTAATTCTATAACTAATAGAAATAGATATCAATTCTTTTTGATAAGTATATTGAGCTTTCTGTAGTTTATAATTAGTCTCTTAGTATTATTCTTTTTAGATATCTATATAATTGGACTAGTCATTTGAGATATGGATTCTCTAATCCATCCCTTAAATAAATTATCATCGATATATTCTCTAAGTGTTTTTAGCTTATCAATTAATATTGAATAAATAAGAATATGTATAAGCATCTTGTCTTCCTTCAATATTATTTTGTAATCCTATAACTTGTATTCTAGTAAAGCTTTATAATTTCCTAATTCTCTAAAGACTTGTTCGTATTTTTTATACTGTTTTAGTATTATAGGATTCTCTTTTATCTCGATTGCGATTTCGTATTATATCATTGACTTCTATATTTATAGAAGAAGTGTATTATCCTTTGCTTTTAATAGAGGATTCTAGATTGGATATCCTATATCACTAATATTGTTTGCGTTTAACTCTTCTTAGTATATATTACATCTTGCAAACACCTCTAGTATATTCTTGTAATTGCTTTTGCACTAATCAAATAATACTAATCCTTATATCCAATCTATTTTCGAATTGTAAGAGATGTGATTCCCGGCCTTCGAGCTTTGAATACTGGTGGTTGTGATATATGTTTTCCAGCTATGCACTCTGTCTATTTCGATTTTCGTTTTAGCTTTGATACGTTAGTAATTGAGGCAGATGTAGTATTCGTTTTGGATTAAATGTTCCATAAATTCCCTCTCGAAATTATCCTCGAAACGATGCATTTGTATATCATGTCGACATCGACCTCTGAATGCCACAATGGGACAGTCATTTCCCCCGCACAAGGAAGATGGAAAGCCGAAAGTCACATCGCTCTTATCCAAATCAATCAATATCTTACCGCTTCTGGTCTGCTGAATGAAAAGCTAGTGAATGGGGAGTCTGCGCAACGACGTGACGTAATTGCCAAGAAACACCAAGAACGCTTAGCTTCGATCGCCAAGCTTGCCAGTGTCACGGCGCCAACTATATGTTCTATAATTGCCTTCATGCCTTAGGCACAAACCACTAGCATACCCTACTTCTTATAAGTAAAGCCTCACTCTTCCATAGCTCTTCTACCCTTATAATACAATATAAAGTCTTTACCCGTACCTTGACAGCCAGCCCGCTTCATGGGAATTGATTATCGCAGATTGCCTGTAAAGCAGCAAAACCCTAAGCTTATTAAATTTATGTTGGTCTGAGGATAAATGATCAAATAAGTGGAATGGCCGCATAAAACATTAAAAGGAAACTGCGGAAAACAAAGTGCAAATCACTAATATCTAGTTATTTTTTAGTATTATTATACAAGTTATATATAATAGGAGTTTTGATAGGAAGTCTTATTGAACCTTTTTTTTTATCGATATGATGGAAGATTTACTAGAAAGGTCAGGTTTTATCTTACCTCATTTATAAAACAAGATCTAACTCATGATTGGATGATCATTCAATCTTTGAATCAGTTTCAAAAGTCTTAAGCTTTGCACTCCCGGGGGCCCTTAACTTTCCTTCAAAGGTTCTAAACAGGTGAAACAGACACGTAGGACTCGTGGTCAACAAGGTCTTTTTGATAATCTTCCTTTTTCTCTTCCCCTTGAGACCATCGAGGGAGGATGGCTCATTGAGAGTACTTAACCTGCTTCCAGTGTCAAAACTTTGAATCTTGTTCAGAAGATCGATCTTTTATTCAATCCATTCCAATCACGATGTGGTCAGCAGCGGGCGTCGTTGTATTTACCGGACTGCTGATAAGCGCGTATATTGTCACGCGGCGCAGATCAATTTCGGCCTTGCCACTGCCACCTGGCACCAAGCCATTGCCGATAATTGGCAATATTCATCAAGCTCCTGGGTCGCATTGCTGGAGGACGTATTGCGAATGGAACAAGCAGTATGGACCGATTGTTTATGTCAACATGCTTGGCCAATCTATCATCATTTTGTTTACAAACAGAGCGGCCCGTGACGCCTTGGCGAAGCATGGAGCTGTTTGTTCAGACCGACCTCGTCTTTTTGTAAGATAAAGATAATACCATTCTTGTTACAGATTCACCTCTTGTGTGTGTGTGTGTGTGTGTGTGTGTGTGTGTAAAGAAAAGATGAGCTAATTTGGTTGGGATTTTGCAGTTGGCGACGGAGCTGGCCTTAAAAGGGTTTAATCTCCTTATGATGAATTGCACCGAGCAATTTCGACAGCATCAGAGGCTACAGGCCTCAGTACTGAACGCGACTCATGTAGCTGCATATTTGCCCTTCCAGACTCTGGAGTCGTATCAATTGATGCACGACCTGGTGGAAAGTGCGGACAGCGCGGGCAGTGTTGGTATTGATGTTCGGGGGCCTTTTTACCGCATAACTGCCAGTATCATTCACACATTGCTGTATGGATTTCGTATCAAAGACCCCAATGACCCGATGGTGAGAGCTGTTGTTGAGCTCAATAATGAGTTCTCAGAGTTTACCCAGGTCGGCGCGCACATTGTTGACCGGTTCCCTATTCTTAACAATTTACCCGGTTTCTTAGCCTACAACCAACTCTTCCATCAAGATATGGATTTGCCGCCATGACTCCCAACTACCTCCATCATGTAAGTCGCGCTGGCAGCAGCGATATGAAAATCCCGAAACTGGAGGGTAAGACCGTCTAGTCGGAGGGTTCAACAACATTAGACGATGGCAAAACTTCCACCTCGGAGATCCGACTCCAGCTGTTACCGATCAAATTATCAGGATCTAGTCACTCTGTATGATAGGGTTAGTGGATTGACTAAATTTTTTGCCACTTGCAGGCTACTCACCCTTAAGAACTGGAAGAGCTGCTCCTGAACTCAGGGCGATGAGCCTCAAAACGATTGCTACTTAGGAAAGTTGCATCTTTGAAATACGAGATACTTTATGGTACAATTTGTAATTGTGAGATAAATGATGTGGGGGAGGGGGTAGGTGTGTATTCCCGAAAAGTTCCTGGTTAGATGGAATGGTAATTTTGGGCGATCATCTGATGTATGTTTTGCAGACGATATCAAAAACTTGAAGTCTGAACAAAGTAAAGGAACAGACTGCACCGTGCTACAATTGGAAGGCGTCTCTGAATCTTACCGACGTGAATGTTTCTCGGGGCAGTCCTTTTACGCCCCGCTATCCAACCAATACTAACAATATATTACTGCTGCAAAATCTGACTGGCTGACCAACTTCTGTGTCGCACAAACAGATTCTACATCCTGGATGGATACAGAAATGCGTCCGATGTCTTGCAATTTTGAGCATTCATAGCCTCGTATTATGGAGAATGATTGAAAACAAGTAGGGGTAGGAAGTTAGCTAGGTACCCCTCTTAGCGATTATGCACGAATATGGCACGGTCCGTCTAACGTTTCCTGCCCAGTAGTGGGTGTTGGCAAGTTTATTAGCAGAGGATACATTTACTATGTTGTTCTAGTACCAGTAAGCAGCCGAAATTATACAGTGTACAATATCACCATCCATGTTCTAGATCACAGATTTGGAATTTTGGGGTTGCTTACTAGGTTTTATTGTCTGATAACGGTTGGTAGTTCCACACTTCATCGCGGAATATATGCAGTAAACCGGACCAAATTCAGGCCGAGAGGGCACTGTAATTAAAGATGGGGCACATGCCTATATGCATTATGCATGCAAATGGGCAACAGTTTGTCTGAGTAAGAAGCACAGTGCAGCTGATACTATCGATTGTAAGATTGAAAAAATCTGAAGTCGAAGGAAGATAGAGCTTTCGATTTCTTACAAACCAGTGTTGGCGAATATCTACCCATTCCAGTTTGCTACCCTCTTACTCAATCATCCCATATTACTGATTTTGCGACCAAGAACTCCTCTATCCCGAGCATGGTATTGAATCTACCCCACCCACAATTCTTCACCCCACCCATTGGTAATGCAGGTTCATCACGGACGCTCATACTATTGATACGAACAGCTCTAAAAACAGAAGGTCGTTAGCGCACCTTCCAGAAGCAGGTTGTCTCGGATCTTACTCACCCCGCCTCCAACTGCTTTGCAATGGCAAAGCCCTTGCGAAGGTCTTGAGTGAATACAGCTGCCACTAGCCCAAACTCAGTATTATTTGCAATGGCTATCGCTTCTTCATCGGATTTGGCAATCCTGTATGCGGCAACAGGCCCGAAATTCTCATCTTGCCACAACGCCATCTCATCCTGAATATCTCCAATAATCATGGGTGTAAAAACGACAGGAGTAGCTCCATCACCTTCTCTTGGCTGTAGTTGCTCAATGTCTCCAACAAGACTGGAAGCTCCTTCAGATAGAGCTTTTGAGACTATCCCCTGTAGCCGAGATTTTGCAGCGGCATTAACAAGATATGGCGGAGCAGGTACTGATGATGTGAGGTCGACAATAGTAGCCTTCAAGATATCTAAAAATTGTTCGGCAATGTCCGCGTGTATTATGATGCGATCTGTTGACATGCATATTTGCCCGGACTGTGGAGAATGCAAATGTCAGCAGGCTTGTCAAGATTCAGACGGATCAATCCTTACATGCAATACAGCTCCAACTATGCACTCCTTGGCCGCTTTCTGCAGGTCGGCGTCAGCGCATACAATCGCATTGTTTTTACCTCCGAGCTCCATCAAGCAAGGTTTGAGATTCTCCCCACAGGTACGAGCAATCTTTCGGCCGACATCTGTACTTCCCGTAAAGTTGATTTTCTTCACTGCTGGATGTCTGATTATGGTATTGGTAACAGTTGCTCCGTCGGAAGTTTTGCAGTAAATGATATTCAAGACACCTGCCGGCAGACCTGCGTCTTGGAAAACTTGGCCTAGTGCCCAGTAACATCGAGGTGTTAATTCCGACCCTTTGATCACTGTTGTATTTCCCGTGGCAATGGCGGTGGCTGCTGCTCGCATCCCTAGTACAAATGGAGCGTTCCTGTATTAACTTAGTTAAGGTACTTGCCTGTAGTTGATGCGAAGCTTACCAAGGCGATATTCCGAAGATAACTCCATAGGGCTCTTTCCAAATCATAGCACTAGTCCCTTGGTCTTCAACGGTGGGTATAGCTCCTGTTATCAATGGTATATGACTAGCAATATCTCTAAGAAATCGTACTGAAATTGGAAGCATCCAGAAGTGTACCGGACCGACAGCTCCTCCCATTTCGGTCTCCATAATACCACCATATTCTGTGATCCGACTCTCCAAGATATCCGCGGCTTTGAAAAGAATCTGTTGCTTCTGCTGCGGCTTTGTCTTCGACCAGGAGGGGAAGGATCTCTGTGCTGCTTCGACCGCGCGAGTTGCATCTTCAGAGCTCGAGGATACTGCTCTCCAGCATACTTTTCCAGTTTTTGGACTCACCACATCAAATAACTCGCTGCCTACATCTTCTTTTCCATCAATTATAAGGGGAATAATGAGCTCTACGTGGGGTGAGGCCATCTTGAGGTTGGTTCTTAGTTCTCAGATTTCCAGAATTCACAACATACTGCGTTCAGACTAGATTTATATATCATTGAATTCCAAGAACCGGATGCGATTACGAGACTGTGCTAGTTTTCTCGGATAAAGTGAGAAATTGCACTATAAATCCCTGCTCTATCCTTATGCGAGGTACTAAAAATGGTATCACCTCGCTTACCTGTAGCCTAAATAAGATAAACACCCTAGCGCTGTTGTCGAACGTTCCCCTTCGTAATTCTTCTAGGGTAGATCTCTGGGGGACAAACAGATATCCTCCGAGCTTACCTATTGGTCTAGAATTCAATGAGTATTTTCACTCATGCTAATAATTGAGGTTGGGTAGGCTCTAGAGCGGTTCAAATCAGTCAGATTTATTTCTTCAAATTCCGATATAGAATCCGTTTACAATGGATACTAAAGAATATTCCAATCTTTTACCACAAGATTTAGAGTCGAAACTTGGAGCTTCAGAAGATGACAATCCCAATATCTCTGTAGCAGTTGTTGTGAGGATATAGCTTCCGTTCCAGAGAAGAAGCGTTTGTTTGGAAGCAAAGCGTCCCCCCTCATGTATCTATTTTTAATTCTGCTTTTAACTTCGAACTTGGGAGTCATAGCAATATGTTGGAAGACAAAGCTGACATTTAATGACTGCGTTAGTTCTCTCCTGACATACTGTGAGACCAATTTTCTTTTCCCCTTCCCATCTCCATTCGATGATATACTAAACAACTACCACGTCCCATCAATGATTCAAGACATGATAGGTACTAATAACTCCGTTTGTGCTTATGGCAATCGCCATCAAAGATCCAAGGAAAAACTAGAACTTGTTGGCGACGACTCAATCGCACTCGTAGATGGTTCGGGTTACCTTGCAGAGCCTTCAGTCTATCATGAACTTCATTGTTTGGTACACAACATTCCTTCAAGCTACGAAGTGGATGGCATTAATGACTTGTTCGATGACCAGAAACGTGCAGGCCCCCATTTAGTATGAACTAGGTGACTGCGAGAAGAAATCAGAGTGATACTGTCCGACAACGACAGGATTTTTGACACTACCAATGCCGTAAGCTCTCCAAGACTGTGACTGATGATAGCGCTAATGTTCAAGGCAGCGTTAATCTAACATTTACTACATGCGTATTGCATGGCGAAGATACTACACTGTAAAGTAATAATATCATTAATAGTTTGTGTTTGAAAGATGGCTGGAATGATACAGCGAAAACCCAAACTCTGTATTTGCTTATCACATGCATCAATATAGAATCAAAATTCAGGGTATGTCTTATGGATGGTTTCGCTCAAGGCGACTTTGTTATCACTCTGTCCACTGAAGCATAGCACTATAGGCTTGGATGATTTCTGCAATTGTCCAAAGCTCAGTGGATTGATAGAACCCAGCTGGTCGGTTAAATCCTGGGTATATTTTGAGGTTATGTCAATATACCACTTATGACGTTGTATTTTCTCGTTCAAAGTATACGAAATGTCAAGAATGTCCAGCATATTAGTCTTTTGACATAGGAATGTGCTCAATACCCGAGCTTGGTTGAGAAGGCTGTTCTATGAAGCTGCACTGAGAATGACCGGGTATAATATACTAGTATTCTTGACCTGTGACTTGTGTTTCTCAACAACGTCATTTCCTGTAAGCTCACACAATACAAAAGAGCATAGTTAGACCCAGTCGCACCATAACTATTGACGAGAGCGGAACGAAATGGCACGTTCAGTCAAAAACGTTACGACTGATATCAAGATTGTCTGATTTCAGATTGGAAATTTTTGAGTTGAGTTGTCGATGATTTGCCTGTAGTGGAATCTTACCGTATTTCAACATAGCAAGCACCTTGATTAAGCAAGCAATACCTGCTGCGGTTTTACAGCTACCAATATTGCCTATAATGGAACCGATGTGGACTGTATCCGATCTGGAGGGGTTCCTCAAGCGATTAATAGCATGGAAATAACCATCAGAAAACCAAGAGATCTGTTGAATATATTTTGAGCGTTTTGTATGACCTCGGATACTACCGAGACATAATTCTGGTGCTCATGCTAGTAACTGGCAAAGTAGCTGATATAAGAGAGATTCTTCGCTTTGAATCTGCCTGTCCAACTGTGAAAAGATGTCTGAACATCGTTAGTTTACATTGATAACCTTCAAAATCACAGTCATGTAACCAAAGAACCGATCAAATGCGATAGAACTGAGCGTTTATAGACATTGATATGTTAGGAAGGAGAATGATCGTAGTTTCAGTACTTAGGATAATCATTCGCATGCACTATGGAAAGCCTAAATGAAGCAGGCTAAATGACTAAATGAATGGAAGCGTGGCGTCTCCGAAGTGAGGGTAAGGAAGAAGGCTCTAGGGCACTTCACACGGGGGATGAGTGGGGGAACATAAAGAAGCGGAGCAGGGTGAATGTGAGATGGCGCTCAAGCAACCTATTAGGAGAGCCTCGGTAAATAAGGGTAATCATTCTAGT
This sequence comes from Botryotinia calthae, assembly GCA_004379285.1. NCBI lineage: Eukaryota > Fungi > Ascomycota > Leotiomycetes > Helotiales > Sclerotiniaceae > Botryotinia > Botryotinia calthae. The sequence continues at coordinate 8,113 of PHWZ01000483.1, forward strand.
GTATCTACTCCATTAACAAGGGATATGTACATAAGAAACATAAATCATGAACTGGTCAGTATATGTAATCATACAGTGCACTCATTGCTTATACCTCAGTCACTAGCAACATACAAATATATTTCTTTAATCTTTCAAATAAACTTTTTTTCTTCATTCAATTTATCTATTTACTATAACGAATCAGTCCTCTTCTACATCCTTCTTTTACTCTCCCCCTACCCTCTCTTCCATAATATTTAATCCAAGTCACTCAATCATCAAGATACGCTCTCTCATTCATCTTGTATCTGCTCACCGTAATGGGCTCCCTTTACCCGGTGTCCAACCACCACCTCCTCCAAAGCTAGAAAATCCACTCCCATTTGCACTCCCACTTCCCCCAGAACCAGATGGCAACGCTCCAAGTGGTTTCCGAATCGGTGTGCTGGGTCCCTTCAAGATTGTACCACCATCTTCATTTCCATTTGCTGGTGGAGTATTGGTTCTACTAATATCCCTCCCCTCTTTTTCTCTCTCCCTTTCTCTTTCCTTCCTGGCCTTGAAACTGGGTGGTCTAAAATTGCACGCTTGTCATTGTCGGTAAACTTCCATTAACAATTCCTCCACGAGCATTCCCCCAACTTCTTCTGACGCAGTCCATTCTTCCCATTTTTTCCATAATCTCAACGCTGTTCTTGCATCTTCAATACTATCATGCGTCTCGACTTGAATGTCTTCTCTGAATAAATACCATGCCAAGAAAGCCAATCCCAATTTTCTCTGTTTAGCTGGTATAAAGAAAAGATCAGCTGTATCAATCACATGTGATTTTGGTATCTGTATATTAATGACTCTAAAGTCAGTTTTGAGCCCATGACCAACAAATTTACATCCAAGGTTTAATAGAATCCAGAGTTTCTTGTAAGCAATTTTGAGAGAAACGAGATTGTGTTTTGTTTTTTGTGGATCGAGGTCACCAGGACTGATACCTGAGTAAGACGTCAAGTAATCGATGATCGGATCTTTACAATTGATATAATCATCAATAAATGGGTATCCTTCATCATCACCCGAGCCTCGAACAACAGAGACCCGGGCTAGAGCGTGTGCAATAGGTCGGATGGTTTGTCTTTCGCCTTCGGAGTTGACTTCTATTTCCGGTTGACGAATAGAGACAAATTCAGTATCGAGAGCTATGAGGGTTCCTTCGGTTGGCATTTCATGGTCGGGGGAGAGAGGTTTGTGAGTTTTGTTAATGACGCGAGTACTTGAAGTGTGTTAGCAATTGTGAGAGGTTGGAAAGAGGGAAGAACAAACTTTTCATCAGCGAATAAAAGAGAAGTATCTAAATTGTCCTTCCATGAATTATCAACCCGATTATTCGTTTCTTTCACTTGATAAGTGATAACGGATGGTAGTTTCCAGCTCGAGTTAAAAGATAGAGCATCTTCTTTTGGTATCGGAGTAACTAAGAAATCATTAAAGAGATGCCATTGACTTTCTGCTGGTGGATTTGGCGCAGAATGAGCAACTATGATATGTTAGTACATGTAAAAGTAAAAAAGAGAATATGAGTTTCACCATTTACTAAAGATACCAAATGAGGTTTTTCGTTTTGCCCGACATCAATTTCCGCAGCGAAACCTACTAGAGAATAAACAGTAATGTTATGAGCACCACGCGCTATGTGAAGTCTCAAATCTTCGCCTTGATAACAGTATATTTGACCCATATTAATGATAGTTCCTATCTCTTCTGATAAACAACCTGGTGTTTCCCAAAACTGTTTCGATTCAGGAGTTGTAAGATTTGCATTAAGCATGAGAACTGGTGGTGAGGTATGGATAGTCTTTTTCGTTTGTAGAGTTTGATATTTTCTACAAGTCCCACACCATCCGCGATTTGTTGTTTCTCGTTCAATACTTGCTTTTAAAATTTCACAGAATGATTTCTTAGGCATTGGTGGTGCCTTGCCATTTCGGCTATATGGTTTCTGATATTTTTAGCTTGATTCAAATGCTGCGTTGAATTACTGAACTTACAGGTGGTGTTTGTGGGTAAGTTAGGTCAATAGACGAAGATCCTCCTGGTCGTGTGTGCTCACTTTTACAAAAGACACACCTGATATTCATTGTAACGGGCATAGAGAAAACCTGAATGATTAGCAATAATCTTGACAAAAAGATCAGGCCAGGTACTAACACGCTCAAATATGTTCGAGCCACTCGGAACACTTTTGAATTCTTGTGGAATCCTATTAAGAAAAAATTGATTCAATGACTGAAGTAGAGATGAGATTGAACCTCCTCGTGATTCTTCCTCCAATAGATGCATGCTTTTAGCTATTGAAATATCAGCAGTGTAAAGATTATTCTCAAGAGATTACTCACCCTCTGGAATATGACTAAAAGTCTTTAGCAAGTTTGTCGCTTGACATACGGTTCCCGCTGCTTTCTCCAGCATATCAAACAAGAACCCCATTTCGCATAACAAACACATATCATTGACACAACCAGTCGCAGTGTGTTTCAAAGCAAAATTTCGAATGAGAATAGTAAATCTCATTATTTGCAACAAGGAATTAGCATATGAATTCGAGATATGAGTCTCGAGTCCTGAATATGGAGTCTTATTGTAGTATCTACCTGACATTAGCGAATTCATCAAAAGGGGGATTGGTACCTACCCAAAATCAAAATCATCGACTCCAAACTTGCTATACTTAATCTCAACATTCATGTAGAAAGCACTGTTACCTGCTTGTAAAGTAGGGAGCTTTTTATCCCTGATGATTTCGGCAATTTCATTAATACCGCGTTCAGGAGTCGCATCATTAACGCCTTCCCTGGCCCTTTCACTCAAGAACTTCGGCGTTTGTATACTTGGTTGCGTCCTCTCGGCCGTTCTCCTACTCTCTATCTGATTTCTTCTAACATCCTTCCTTGCGTTCTTGCCACAAATTAACCCATCTCCAACCTTTGGATTTATAATCCAATTTGGGTCAACCTTGACAGGAGGGGCACCGACTTCGAAAATGAGATGACTCGGCCAAGCAGATAAAAGATTTTCTCGATAGTATGGCATACCAAATGCATTGAATGGCCTATTGAATGTCCAATTAGCAAGACAAAAAAGTGGTGAATTTTCCACACATACGTATCTTCAGGCCATTCTTCACGGATGGGTTTGTCCTCTGTATCATCAAACTCTATAGGACCACTGAGCTCGGCAAATCGAATATTGCCTCGCGAGCCCCATATATGCACACTGTTTTCCATATCTGACAACGCAATAGCGTTTCCTGTAGCTGCAATCTCCAGAGATCTCAACGTGGTTAAAACATTTGCTTGTCTGACGTTGCTCGAATTCGGATTGATCAAATCGACTATATGAATTTGGCCCTGTTGCGAAACTATATAACAGGTAGTCAACATTCGTGGGTGCATTCTAACAAATGCTGCTCCTGGAGGAAAGGGAATAGGAGGTAAAGTCGACAACGTCCTAAGGTTGAGTACCATAACAAATGTATCAAGTCTGTATGATCCTTGATGTGGTAACGAATACCCACAAGTGAGTAGATAGTCACTTTGCACATCCATATCATTGATGAGTGCTGTATGAGCCTGCCAAGTCTTGGTCACCGTAAAGCTATAGGGATCGAGGATACAAACGGACCCCGTCGGTGTGGCCGCACAAATAGATCGACTCCTTTTCATAATCTTGTAATGATTGTTCGTAGGTACCTAGAGGCTTAGAAAGTATTCTGCAAATTCGCGGAGTGTCGTACCTGTTTCGTAATAACCCCTTTGTCCACATCAATTATAAACATCTGGTCCTGAATCCCCGCAACTAGTATCTCTGATGTTCCCTTCGAAGTGTAACTCATACATCGCAAGTCCTTCATGTCTTCGTGACTATATCCGCACAAGTATCAGTCCTGATCTGCAAAGCTTCCCGGGAGGGAGTGTCGTACGTAATGTGCCATATGTGTAAACCCCTCCTTGATGCCATGTGAACGCTTCTTCCTCCCACGGAAATAACTCCTTTGTCGTGGAACAGAAATTGACGAATTGGATCTTGGCCAGCCTTATAGGAGGTGTATCTGATACCTTCGAGGCCATAGAAACTTTTGACGCGTCCCAGCTCATCTCCAATCCAAAATAACTCTTGAGAGGAATCGAACGCTCTCGCAGGAGCTTGTGTAAGATCTGGATGAACACCCGAAGGCGGCAACTGAAATCTAGTGACCTGGGTAAGATGTTTAGCAATCCGTTCAATGAAGAGTTTAGTTTCATAGGCAGTTTGATCTGCATTAGTAAAAGACATGACAGCTGGATCATTGCGTGAAATAACAATGCTGAGGGCATGAGAGAAGCAAGGCTGAGAAACAACATAGTAGGTTATAACAAGAACAAAGTTTAGAAAGCATTCTGTGACGGTAAAGGAAAGTATAACTCACTTCCTCCCAATCACCATCCATTTTGGACAAAATTACCATTACCAATCCATGGTTGTATATATAAAATATATTGTTGCGTTCCAAAATATGAAGGTTAAGGATGTTGATGTGGTGGAGTCCTTTCATTATTCTGCCATGCCACTTTCATCCTATTTAGTTTTAGCTGGATTTACAGGGTATTTACCGCCCAAGAGGAGCTCCATCAGAATCCTACAGCATCAAACCTCCAAGTACCGAATTCCGCAAACATGCAAACATGAAGCGCCAAAGCTCATTCAAGGCTGAGACGCGCCCAATGTCAAGGTTCAAACACAAGGGAATGATAAATGTAGGTATATATCTGGCATTTCCTTGTATTCATCTCAAAGTATCATTTCAGATGAACAATTGATTCATTTGGCATTCTTGTTTCGTTTCTGTGAAATCCATTCAATATTGAAGCTGGTTGGAAGTACCCCTCCATAACCCATAACCCATAACCCATAACCCACAACCCATCAATCCATCAACACAACTCTTCAACAGCTCTTCAAGATGAATTTCTACGATGGCGCATTCCTGGCATTAATATCAGCATGTGGACTTCTTACATGGCGACAATATCAAACAAAAGAAGAGTCCACAGAAGATAGGAAAAACAATGATGATACTACCCCTCTAGCAAAGGCAGGAGCAAGCCGTTTCACCAAATTATTCCTTACTGTCTATTGTCTTGTGATGGCATCAGATTGGCTTCAAGGTAATACATCCTTAATTAAACGATCATCACATTACTAACATTCAAATAGGTCCCTATGTTTACAGTCTCTACAAAGATCAATTTGGACTCGATGAGAGAATCGTAGCATTACTCTTCACAACTGGCTTTCTATCTGGTGGCATATCAGGATATTTCGTCGGTTCATTCGCAGATAAATATGGTCGTAAATCAGCATGTCTCGTCTTCTGTCTTACCTATTCGCTTTCGTGTTTTTCAACCATCTTTCCTAGCACTCCGATACTATTCGTTGGACGAATCTTTGGAGGTTTAAGTACAAGCTTGATGTTTAGCGCTTTTGAAAGTTGGATGGTTACGGAATACCATAAGAGGAACGTACAAAAAGCTGGGATGAGTTTGAATAGTCTGTTTGGAGTTATGTCTACTTTAAATAGTGTTATGGCTATTTTATCAGGTGTTTTTAGCGAATGGCTGGTTCAGATTACAGGTGATAGAAGAATGCCATTTATGGCTTCTGCGTGTCTTTTGGGACTTTCTGCATATATCATTACTATATATTGGGTAAGATCTTGCATTCCTCGAAAATTCTGTCCCTAACTAATCATGTTCCCAATAGACCGAGAACTATGGCGAAAGTGCAGCCAAAGCTCAAAAGTCCACCTCTAGCACCTCCGAGACATCCCCAACCTCACCCAACGCCAATCATCCTTCGCGCACTTCCAAAACTCCCCCTCCTCCAACATCAGCCCTCAAACTAATCTTCACCAACCCACGAATCTTCACCCTCGGTCTCGCTTCCTGTTTCTTCGAGGGTAGCATGTACCTCTTCGTCTTCTTCTGGACGCCCTTCCTCAAATCCACACAACCATCTCCCTCGTCCCCACCCCTCCCCCTCGGCATGATCTTCGCCTCCTTCATGTCCTCGGTCATGCTCGGCTCCCAAACCTTCACCCAACTCTCTTCTACCTTCCCCTCTCTCACCCAAACCCGTCTCCTAACAATCATCTTCGCCATCTCCTCCATCTCCCTCCTCTTTCCCCTGCTCACAGAAAATCAACATTACACCTTCTACGCCTTCTGCATGTTCGAAGCAATGGTCGGTATGTATTTCCCATCCGTGGGATCACTCAAGGGGAAATGGATAGAAGATGGTGTTCGAGCACGCATCTACGGTGCGTTGAGAGTTCCCTTGAATATCTTTGTCGTAGTTAGTCTAGCGCTAGTGAGAGAAGGAGAAGAGTATCGACGGGGAGTGTTTCTAGTTTGTGGAGGTTTGTTGGTGGCAATTAGTGGGGTTTTTTATAGATCTGTTAGGGATAGTTGAATGTTAGATGTTATATGAGGAGGTCTATTGATTAGTTAGGTGTACTGGGTATTTATAGATGAATGAAAGAATATATATATTGAACACCCGTATTATATACACTATTTCAGAATCCTTGTGTTTGGAAGTAGGAGTGTGAGTGTGAATGTGAGTGTGAGTGTGAGTGTGAGTAGTAAAGCAAACATTAAGAGAGACTCCTTGTAACCCCCTCTCCTTCTCCTTCTCCTTCTCCTTCTCCTTCTCCTTCTCCTTCTCCTTCTCCTTCTCCTTCTCTCTCCTTCAAACTCTTATAATCATCCTAATCCCAGTATATATCTACATCTACATCTACATCTCCATCTATATCCCCTCATATTCTCATATTCTCATATTCTCTCAATTGTGATATCTATCTATTATGTATATATACATAGTCATTCGTATATCTCGTTATATCATCTACTCGTATCTACCTACTCGTATCTACCTTTCTACTCTACCTTTCTACTCTACCTTTCCATCAGCTTCTTACTAGCCCACTACTTAAATATCTACCCACCTACCATAAACTCAGCTCATAACATTATAAAAAATCTTCCCCCCCCCACACACACAAAAACACACACACACACACTATTCAAAGTCACCAAAAAAAAAAAAGAGTAAAATAAAAAAAGAGAAAAGATGTTTCATATTTCATCTTGGTATCATATCTACAAAAGCACTCGAACCCATCTCATCTCATATCATCCCATTCCATCCATTCATCTATCCCCTATCCTATCTCAATCCAACTCAACTCAACCATCCAAACCCTATTCTACCCCATCCTACCAACCATCATATCCATATCATACCCATCCCCGTTTCCAATCCCCGGGAATATCCTCTATCCCTATACCGTATTTGCAGATCTCAAAGATTGCAATCTCGGTTTCCTTTCACCAAAGGGTATCTATCTCATCCCATCCTGTCCCAACTTGTTTCATCGCTCCTCCCCATCTAAACCTCAAAGGTAGAACGTAAAGCGAAACTCAATCCCGAGATCCTTTTCGTTCCATAAATATCTCCATCTTATTTCCTATGAAAATCGTATCCCAGATTCGAGTTCGAGTCTTTCGTTCGCTTCAAGTACAGAGTTAATCGTTCCTCACAAGGCAGATGCCTCTTCGATCGCTTCTCTTTTAATATTTACATCCCCCTCCGTAAGAAAGAAAAACCACATGGAGTTCATTATTCCTCCAGCATATCTGTCATGAACAAAAGAAATATGTAGAAAAAGAAATTAAAAGTCCAGCCTGCTCGAGTAGTGAGAAAGCCTTGTACGTATGATCGGGTAAAATTAAAGTGATAAAACTCCCGCTTACCCCCTTGAAAATGCAACGAATGCAATGAATATACATTGATCGCACCAAAGGAAATTGTGTACCGGAAATTCGTAGGTAGGTACCAATAGTATTGAAATGTTTCATTGAATCATTCTGATTCGATACAACTTCAACCTTGGCTTATAATAACTCTTGCACCTTCCTTTCCTAAGATACCCCTCTCCTGTGGCTTTGGACTGTGCCCTCTACCCTTCTTTCTGGATAAGAATCCTAACATACCGGTTGGCTTGGCATGCGCTTCTACTAATTTAGCATCTGCGGGTAGGGTTGCATCTTGCTTGGCCAATTCTGACCAACTTCCAGTTTCGCCTAAAACCACTTGCATACCGCCACCTTGTGATTCCTTGCGTATTCCACCAGGACGATGAGGGCGGTTATATGATTGTTGATAAGGTGATAAGGGTGTTTTGGTCGTACTTGGTGAATGTGAATGAGGTACGGAACGAGGAGGTCCCAAGACAGGGCTAGTATTTTGAGAAGGTTGTTGAGAGCCAGGAATTTGCGAGTTAGGAACTGGTGGAATATTTCCAGTGTTCGATGGTGATTCTGAACGTGAAGATGGTTGAGACCGCGAAGCAGCTCTTTTCCGGTTCTTAGATAAAGTGCGCGTGAGAGTAGCTTTTGGAAATTCATCAGAAGTTTGTGACGCTGGAGTCGACGGGCTAGCGTTTTGTGTAACCGGAGACGGGGAATTTGGATCGCCACCTTCGTTGTATCTAAGAATGTTGGAGTTAGCATAGGGGGAAACGAGTTGTAGGAGAGTGCTAACCTGTCATACGCTGCCTTGGTGTAATCGAATGTCGTATATTGAGCTTCAATCATCTTGTGAAGTTCCTCTTCCTTGATTTCCTTCTCTGTCGCATCCTCCTTGAGAGCCTCTCTTGGTTTTTGTCGACGTGCCCGAGCTTCTAAAGGTGCTTCCTCCAATAGTAATTCCTCGAGATCATAAGTAGCGTCGAAGTTCGTCTTTTCACTAGATGGGACGAAAACTGGTTCTATCTCTTTTCTCTCCAGTGCCTCGAAATCTATGGGTCTGAAGAAGGGGTTATCGGTAAAAGTTTCGAATCCGGCAGAACCCATTCGCTTCGATGGATCCTCCTCGAGAGCTGAGCTAATGGCATGCAAACATGGCATAGAAACGGCCGGTGCTGTGATTGGGAAATTCGGTGCAGCTTTGGTTATCTGTGCTGCTAAGGTTGTCTGGGTACTACCTTCAAATGGCCTCTGAATACATTGGTTAGAACTGGAAGCTGAAAAGTGGGGTTGACAGGATATTGGAAATGAGTCGAGGAATACCTTGTTGTAGATACATTCATAGAACAGTACTCCTAATGACCACCAATCTGCGCCAGGTCCATATCCACATCCTTTGTAAACTTCTGGTGCGAGATAAGCTAGAGTGCCAGATTTGCTAGTTAATAGTCTGTGTGAAGTGTAATCCGATGCAACATTCTGCAGGACGTTAGCGTTGTGTTCACACTCGGGGCGTGTTCTTGGGAGGACAAACAAAATCTGCTAAATGAATATGTCCCTCGGAATCCAATAAAACGTTATCAGGTTTGACATCCCGATGTATGATACCCTGCTTATGTATGTACTTCAATGCAATTCCAAGTTCGGCAATCCAAAATTGGACAGCTTCCTCGGTGAAGGTCTTTCTCGAAATATGGAATCGTAAATCTCCTCCGTTCATTAAATCGACAACTAGATACCTGTTTGTTGAAAGATTAGTGAGTGCTTGTGGTCCAGGTCTAGATTTAGGTTTAGATCTAGATCCAAATCGACGTACATGTACTCAATGTCTTGAAAACTATATCGCAGGTTACAAATAAATGGGTGATTTAGATGCTCCAACATTCGACGTTCTCGAATGATATTCCGTACGCTCTCTTGTCGAACGACTATATTTTCCAGAAATCAGTAGTCGTTCAAGATTGGAATGAAGTATCACCAACCCTCATCCTTGCGAATGTACTTGAGCGCAAACGTCAAACCCGTATCCTTTCTCTCTACTATCCTTACTTTCCCAAAGGCACCCTTTCCAACAACTCGCAGAAGTCGAAAATGATTGAGGCTCACTATCGGGAAGGAATCATATGTCAGCAAAAGTACGAGTGGTGAAATGATAGCGGCAGCCAAGATAAAGAACCCCTCAAGAACTCGAGGGATTCCTCGCACATTCTCTTGCCACTGAACCCTTTATCGACCACATTCATTCATACCTTCATCTTCGAAGTTCACCGGCTTTCCAGAACTGTTTCCCATGGGCGCAAAAGGCTGGGTGGATTCAAGACTAGAAGAAGATTTGACCAATACGTTTCTAGGGAAATGCGATTGAATTTGTAAATGGAGACATTCGGCGCAAAACTAACAAATCATGCGAAATTGATCTTTGATCGATAATGAAGTTGATTAAATTTCTTCAAGGAGATTGCAAGATGATGTTGTAGTATGAAGCGAATATAAGTGAATGAGGTTGAGTTGAGGTGAGTTGACTTGAAAGTTGGTGGAGTGAGAGTGTGATCCTTTGTGTGGAGATGGTGAAAGTATTGAAATGAATTATCTCGCAAATTGAGTAGCAATAGATAGATAGACAAGACGGTGTAGAATCTGGGAGAACAAAGATGGGATGGGATGGGATGGTCAAGAGAGAAACTTCTTTTTTTCCTCCTTCTTCGTTTCCTGTGGAATGTTTAGGATGAAACTTGGTGTCAGAGAGGAGAGGCTAGAGGGTAGAAAGTAGAAACTAGAGACCGGAGACTAGAGACAATGACTAGAAATTGATCAAAGGAATTTCCAGCCAAGTGATGTTTGGGGAAAGGGAAAGATAATAATTAGAAGGAATTGTCTTTGTTGTTCGTGAACGGACCACACGCCGCCTTTTGAAGAGAATTTATTAATAAATATGGATGAGTGGTGGTGGTGATGGTGGTGGTGAAGACTTTGTGCAGTCCAGGTTGATTTGGATGGTGGAGATATGGATATGGATATGGATATGGATGGAGATGGATGGAGATGGGATGGGGGTATGGAGATGGAGATGGAGATGGATATGGATATGAATATAGATGTGCATACATACCTAGGTACGTGGATGGGTCAATGTGAGAGGCTAGACGTCAGAAGTTAGAAATTGGAAGTTTTTAGAAGGATCCACGAGTATAATGGTATTGTTTGCTTGATTGCTTGATTTGATTGATTTGATTGAATTCCTTCTCTTTCATCGATGCATTCCAATACCGTAACAAGCATCCTTCCTGAGTGCCATTATCACTTCTATACAAACCATGCAAATCCATCTCACTCTAGAATCCCTAGTCAGTACCGTGAGCAGAGCAAGCAGAGCAACCAAAGCAACCAAGGTTGTTCGTGTCAAGGGTATCTATCTCCAATCCTCGGCATAGGTAGAGTACATACATCTACAAATACATCTACAAATACATCTACAAATACATCTATAAATACATCTATAAATACATCTACATCTACAAATACATCTACATCTACAGATACATCTACAAATACATCTACATCTACAAATACATCTACAAATACATCTACAAATACAAATACACACTACAAATACAGTAACCCGCCCGATATCATCACTTCGCGCATGGAAAAGGGTGTTTACAACCGAAAAAGAAAATGTCACCCATGTCAATGCCATGAAAGCACATGGGCCAGGCTAATGAATGCTCCGTAAGCCTTCGTAAGTGTGGACCATCCAAATTATATGATCAAGATCAAGATCCATTTCCTTTCTTTAAGAGACTTGCATCAACACATCCGGATTAGTCGATTCCTCTCACCAGGTGAGTTACTTGAGGATTTCCCAGTTAATCTATTGTATTCTTCACTCACTCCAGCCATCTATCCATCCATTCATCCATCACGCTTACGTATCCCTAGTTTTGTTGACGAGAAGGGAAAGTCGAAAAGACAAGGGGTGCGGTAAAGGCTCCCAAACACACATGGCATCTGCATGGCTTCGCATGGCAAAAATGTGAGAATGTGTTGGGGAATGGGTGATGAGTGGTTCAACTTGGCAGAGGCGTGGATGATGAATGGTTCGGATGGGTTAGGGTTTATGTGATGGATGTGTGGGTGCTGAATGGAAGGATATGATAGAAGCCATGGAAGGAAGGAAAGGAAATTATGGCTGGATAGTAGAATAAGCACGAGGTGAGGCGTTTTGAACCGTTGGAGGGACTGGACTTTGGACTTTGGGTTTGGGGTGTTCATGATTTTCATGATCTTGAGTGATTGATGATTTAGGTAGGTATTGATTTATTTATCTGCTATTCATCTGTTATTCATTTGTTATTCATTTGTTATTCATTTGTTATTTATTTATTATTCATCTATTATTCATCTATTATTCATCTGTTATTCATTTGTTATTTATCTCTCTATCCTTGCAATACCTATACAATCTCACCACTTCCCTACTACTTACCAATCGTTCCTATATCATAACTCTAAAAGTATCTCCCTTCCATCCATAAATTTATAATCACACTTTCAAATACGAAATCAACCAGCACTCAATTAGCCTCCGAAGGGAATAACCCTCAAAACAAAGACCAGTCGGTGAACGAACCAGCGGTTCTTATCGGGTACCTGATTCTACACAGAACGGTACGGTCGGCACCTATCTGGATATCGATTAGTGTTACGAGTATTTTATTGTGTGGGCTACTTGGACATAAACGGTAGGTAGGTAGGTATCTATCCTCTATATTCCCCTCAATAAATTCCACCAGAATCTTACATACCATACATACCATACTCTCAGCATAAACTAAAAACAGCCACCAATCTCTACAGCATAGCATAGCATAGCTTAGCTGAACCCAAACCTAAACTCCGGAACGGATCTCGAAGTAAAGATCGAGATAGGGTAGACTAGACTAGGTACATGAGTATTTTTAGATCCAATTATCCTCATTTCTGAATCATGTTATATACACTATACGACCACATACCGTATTCTGTTGAAAAATTGATGAATGGACGGATTGGAGATACAGTATTGAATCAATCTACTCTAGCATCTCATCTCATCTCATCTCTTTACTTCGTACATTACAATCCTCATCACCATACGACATACCAGCACGAATCCATTGCAACTCAACCGCCATTAACCAATAAACAACTTTCATAGCTTCATACATTAATCATTCATTCTATTCGTTAATTGATCACAAGAAGTACTCCATACATAAGCTCTCAGTCTCAGTACCATCTAGATATATTGTATGTTGGCTGACTGGCTGACTAACTCACCAACCCACTCATAACAATTAATCAATGTATGATCATCTTTCTCTCGCTCTTTTTCTCGGTAAAAGTAAATCCCTTCCCTAACCACCAAGCCATCCACACAGAATCTAAATAGATACTCTATTAGACACATATAAAAACTCGAACGGATTTACAGTAATCGATATAACATACATACATACATCCCTATTCTCTGTATATATACATATATACATACATACATATCATCTATATACCCAACACAAAACCACAACCACAAACACAAACACAAATACAAAATAGCAACAAGGCAAGAACAGACCAGGCAGGGCAGGGTCAAGCAAGCTTAAGGCTGTCAAATTTCAACTCTCCCTCCACAAACGAACCGAGGTGAAATGAGATGATCGTCTTGGATCGTCTGCACACTTACTTACCTTGTGTGTGTAGCTGACCAGGAAAATGTTATTTCCTAGGCTGGGATTTTTTGGGCTACATATTGTGTGAGTGTGTGTGTATGTATATAAAGAATGCGAAGAATTGGATAGATATGAATGAAGCATATTGTGGAGGGGAGTGGTGGAAACATGTGATAAGTAGGTAGGTAGATAGAGAGAGAGAGATTATCATTTAATGCTATAGAAAAGTAGGTAGTTAACAGTTTGTAAAACAGTCATTCTTACCTATCTATTATCCTTCATCTAAATACCCAGTCTAGTATATAAATGATACATTATTCATCCTCATTCATTTATAGTATATCCTCATATGCCTATAAACCCAGCTCTCCTTTGTAACTTTCTTTCTTCCTTCTTTCTTCTTCTTCTTCTTCTTCTTCTCCTTTAATGCACATCCATCATCACAAACACCGCAAACACCACAATTGAATCATTCACCACCTCACATTCTTCCTCACTGACGATCCAGTGGATCTCTTTATAGCCGAGACACCCACCCATCCATTCATACCATATTACGTTTCATCTCCTTTCCACAAAGACACCGGGTTCAACCATCCAGATCTTCACGCGATGTCATCATTGGAGCGCTGGGAAAGCCGTCGTTTTCTTTCGTCGCATCCGATTCTAGCGATTGGAAAATGGTGGGTGACTTCTAGAAGCGTGGGAAACGGGGTGGAACTTGGTCGTGTGGTGATTTGTATCAGTAATTCCTTTGTAGATGGCTAAGGTTATTGATGGATGAATATACTCGGTGATAATTTTATATGAAAATTTAATAAGTAGGATATAGATCGGTACTTACTACACTTACTATACTTACTATATATAAATCATTCTCCCACTAGCAAAAGGAAATTCAACTATAATCAATATTAATTCAATAAGTATATAAATGAATATTAATATTGAATGAATAATTAGTATTATCTATCGACTCTTTCTATCTTTCTATCTATTTATTATCTATCTATACAAGTTTGTACAACTCGAATAACTTAAGTAATCCTTCAACCCTTTAAGTCTTTCCTTTCCTTTCTGTCACATCTTACATCTCACATCTCATATCTCACATTTCACATCTCACTCTGTATACAAGTTACATACAAGTTACAAATGTCTTCAATTTCCATCCCTTCTCAACCCATTTGAATGAAATGCATACTAGGTAAGCCACTCGGGTTTAGGGAAATTTCTATTTTCATTCCTTTCTTTATTCATTTATTTATTCATCAATCAAGTCTAGAGTGATTATTTGTTTTTCTTTTCTTTTCTTTTCCGTCTCCTGATATTGTATTTCTCAAAAGGTGTTCTTTCTCGAAGATCTAGCGAATTCATATATGTATGTTATAGTTATTTATATATGGAGGAAGATCTATAAACAAGCAAGCAAGCAAGCAAGCAACAAATGAAAAGATGAAGAAATCCAAAGACATCCCTCACTCTCCCTTCCTCCAAAATTCAAAATCTCTTCTCTCCCTTCCTACATACAAAACCTCCCATCCATTCATCCCCAACTCCACTCCACAAAAAGAAAGCCGTTTCCACGTGGCCACTGAATACCCATCCTTTCTCCATATGTACATTGTATGTACTCCGTATACTATGTGCACATACATACATGTACACACATAACACACACATGCAGTCAGATCCCCAATATAAAAGAAATCAATTCTCAAACATGACCAATATCCACCATCGGGTACGGGTACTGGTACCTTGCATAAGAGACAGGTATCGTAGACAGATAGATATAATTGTCGCGTGGCTCCATTTAATTAAGGCATAGCACCGTTTAGGGATGGATTTTTTCGTCTTTTTGTCTTTTGGACTTTTGACTCTGGGGGTTTCTTTTTCTGATTCAGGTGAAATTCGATTTGGTCGGTAGGTCGGTCAAGGTCAAAAGATGGATTTCGTTTCATTCTTTCATTCTTTCATCCCAATCCTTCTAGAAACCCAAATCGAAGATTACAAAACAAAAGTGTTTAAGAAGAAACACGGAAGATGGATTCCATCCATTGAACTGAATCGGATTGAACATGGTTCACCCAGCCGGGTAATTTTATTTCCTTCCTTCCTTCCATCCTTCTATTTATCCTTCCTTCTTTGAATTGCGTGTTCATGTCCTACTCTCTATCGTGTATGTACCATGTATGTAGCATCAACATCATGTGGGAATCCGATTCGATTCGGAATCCAACCTAACTAACTCAACATGGTAATCTTCTAGAATCATACATGTTACATGATATTTCATTCAAGACGATTGTGTTGAAGTATTACCTACCTACCTACATACATACCTACTTATGGAGAGATAGATGGATGGATGTTCCATGAATGGGAATTCGAAAAATATTAAATTAATCAAATCAAATCAAATCAGATCAGATCAAATCTTCCTTTCTTCTTTTCTTGTCTTCATATTTATTCATTCACTCACTCACTCACTCACTCACTCACTCACTCACGACAAAACGCCACTTTCATATCAGCACAGCTGAATCTTTATATTGTATCATATCATCAGACCTCGAAATTACAATTCCTTAATACACGCTTACATGCATACATACAATATCTATCTACCGATCTACAAACCGGACATTCATTCATTCATTCCGAACCGAACCGAACCGATTTTTTTATTTTCGGTACGGGGCGGTATGGTGCCGAGAGTATTGTATTTGTCTCCGAGAAGAAAGCCGATGAGAAGAATGGTATGGTATGGTGAGGCGAGGTAAGGTAACTTTAAGTATTATCATCATCATCATCATCATCATCATATACTCTTTTCAGATAGGTAGGTAAGTAGGTACATAGGCGATAAATCGATATAAAACCCCATCTCAATCGCAATGAGAATTACGTCAAGTCACGTCAAGTCACGTCACGTCAAGTGAAGAGAAGAGAAAGATAGATAGATAAATATTACAGAGTCGCTTAAACGAGATCAGATTGGGCTAGACTGACTATATGTAGATGAAGTTTTTTTTTAGTTTTTGTATCTGTTTTGTTTTTATATTTAAGTCTTAGAGAGTTTGATAACTATGTATTTTATTCACATGTATATATAACTATACGAAATAGCGAAATAGTCAAGTATCACTATCGTGATAAACTCTTATCCGTCATTCGTACGAGTCTTCATCATCATCTTTAGTTTTCACTGGCATCAACATCAACATCAATAGTAATAAACTAGTCCTCGTATCGATATCGATCCCGTAGGTATATCTCTCTTCTCCTATCTCCGATGTCTATCTCCGACTTCTACTTCTTCTCCTATCTCCGATGTCTATTTCTAGATCTAGTTCGACTTTTAGATCGAGTTCTAGACCTCCATCTCCATCCGACAGTCTTTTCATCACCAGCCCGTCTACTCAACACTCACCACTCACCTCTAACCGCCAACTGCCAACCCCCAACCACCAACCCCCAACCCATCGAAGCGGAGCGGTTCGTTCTTTCGTTCTTTCGATAGTTTCCGATCCAATTCCATTCCATTCATTCATTCAATTCATTCAAATCGCGTCTCACCCACGAGTCATGAACTAACTAGCTAACTCTCTCGGACTCGCTCGCTCGCTTATCAAAACGTAAACTCAAACTCAAATTTAGATCTCGGCTCGGGACGAATTTAAAGTTTGGACGGAATGTGGAGGGATGAGATGAGGTGAGATAAGATGAGATAGGCTAGCTTTGTTTGATGACGGGGGCGCCGGTGGTGTGGGGATGGATGGATGGATGGATGGATGGATGGATGGGGGGGTGGATGGATGCGTTGGGCTAGTTTGGTTTGGTTTGGTATATGTAGTTGCAGGATGGGATGGGATGGGATGGGGGTGAGTGAGTGGGTGAGTGGTCTAGAACTTTCGAATTATTTGTTTGTTGGTGGGTTGAGTGGGTGGTGGGGTGTGTGATTGGGTAATCGAGTGAGTGATTGAGTGAGTGAGTGATTGATTGATTGAGTGAGTGAATGATTGGCTTTTTAATGGTGGGGCCGGAGGACGGATGGGAATGGGAGAGGAAAAATCCGGGGTTTGTACTGTACTTACTTGTGATTGTGATGGCGAGTCATGTGAGTATGTAGTAGTGTATACGTAGCGGTTTGTAGCAGATGTGTATATAATCGGTAAGATATTTTTGTTTCGGGGAAGCGAGCGAGAGGGAGAGGGGAGAGAGGGGAGTGGGGGTTTATGTATATGTACTAGATGGGTGGTAGGTAGGTAGGTCGTGCTATTACATGATGTATATTTTGAGAGTATTTTATATTTCTCACTTTTCTTTGTATCATGTTATGTTTATTCCAGTGCGGAATGAGAGGGGGTAAGGGTGGGTAATGATTTTATTTACAGTATCTATGAATTCTCGATCGAGAAGAGTTCATTTATTTGAGATTTGGAAGTTCAAAGTTCAAAGGACAAAACGTGTTTGTGTTTTTTGAATTCTGAATTTTGAATTTTGCGTTGCGGGTGATGCTGCGGTGTATATATGATGTTGACGACTTATTTTTTAGATCGAATGATTCTATATAGTATTTCATAATATTATATTTCATTTCGTTTTGTTTTGTTTCGTTCTTTCTGTTTTTCTCGTACATAAAGTATAAGTATGTACAAGAGATAAGTATAGACGTAAGATTCTCTATATACCTATCTATCTATCTATCTATCTATCTACATATATTTCACATACCTCTTTCATCTCAGACACTGTCTATACCTGCTTATAAATATCCCGCTTATCGAAACCTCAAGACTTGAGCTGAAGTATTTGTATTAGTCTAGAACCTATTAGCTATCAGTCAGGTAGCTTAGCTCTCAGAGTTATAGACACTTACTATAGTATATAATATATAATTCTACATACATATCTACCTACTGATCTACTACAGTGAAAGAGTAACTCTATCAAAGAATTCTACTATCATACATAGATATTTATCTTCTTACCTAGATATATGACATTTATTATATCGATAGCATATATCTCGAGATACCCGAGAATATCACTCGGAATTCCAAGAGTCGGATCCGGTTGGAGGATATAGTGAGTAAGCATATCTCTGGAAGATTGAGAGATGAGGAGATTGGTGGAGAGTGAGATTGAGATGATTTGAAGTGAGGGGGATGAATGGTTGCTGATGACTGATGATGGGTGGTTGATGGATAGTAGATGATGAATGAATAAACGATATACTCATTCTCTCATTCTATACATACGTCTAAATAAAGTTAAAACCCTGGGATCCTGAAATCTTGAAATCTCGAGAACAGGACCTCCTATACTCTCTATCCATTGTATACACACACCTATATCAGTATCTGAAGAAAGAAAATATAAAAGAACTCAATAAAAAACTACATCGACTCTCTCCTCTCAAATATACAACTTCCGATCTCTTTATTCCTCCAAGTCCAAGTCCTAGACCTAGATCCATTCATATTCCTTAAGATCTTCCTAAATATTCACCACCACTCGCCGTATCCTCTCTTCACTTTTCATTTCCTCCTCACTCACTCACAACTTACTCTTCCAGAATTCTCCCTCATAGCTCTCTCATCTCTTCATTCTTCTTCTTCTCGTCTTATCCTCCCTTCTCCCAATCTCCAATCCCCAATCCCGACTCACTCTTCCCTACTCTACCTCATTCACCTCATAGCCCATAATTTATAATACATAACCCACAACCCATTCAACACACCAGCTATATAGCATCTCCACTCCCACTCCATCTTCACCCCTACTCCTATCCCTCAAACATCTCCCCCAAAACAAAACACCCAAATACCAATTCCATTACTCAAAGTATCATCTATATATCTACCCTACTCTACCCTACTATCCTTTCCTCTCATCTCCTCTCCTCTCCTCCCTAACCCTACAACCAGCCCAGAATACAGTATCTCCAGATCTTCATCATACCATCAAACCATAAACAATACCCACACATATCACACACAATACCTACACAATCCAATCCCATCCCATCCCATCCCATCCCATCCCATCCCATCCCATCCCATCCCATCCC
>PHWZ01000484.1:0-27715 GCA_004379285.1 Botryotinia calthae
CCATATCCAAGATTGGAACTGAGTGGTTTCCAGTTCCACCATGGCAATATTGAGATGTACAACAAAATTTGCATATTCCTATTCCACCATGGCAAGTTGTCAGATATACGATAGAACTTCAAAGTCTTGATCTCAATCTATCGGGTCCCGACATTTTTGAGTCTCGCCTCACCATGGTGCAAAAGATATCTATAACAGAAATATAATATGATATCCCACCATAAGAGAGCTTCAGATGTAAGATCACAACAAATCGTCAAATTTCCAAGACCAGTCTAAGTTTAGAGAGTTCCACCATGGTGCAATTTTAGATGTACAGCAATATCCAAACAAAATATTGCTTTTCTTTTGACAAAAATGTGGATTTTGATGAGTTTCAATCCAATTCCACCATGGGATGGATACAATGAGATGCGCAATGAATATCTGTCAAAATCCTATATTCCATCATGGGATATTGGAGATTCCTACATATACCACACAAATCCAAATTCAGATTGAAATCTAGGTCAAAAGTTCCCAGTTCCACCATGACAACATTGACGTATACAATAGAAAGTCCAAGATCGAAAAACAATCTCACATCCCATCGCGGAGAATTTTCAGACGTGCAACAAACCGTATTCAGGATCTAGGTAGGGTTTTTATTTAAGTCCTTTCCAATTCCGTCGTGGAATCGGATAAGATATGTAACAAGAATCTCACAACGGTCAACATCCCACCGTGGAATGAAATCGAATCAGATATGCAACAAAAGTCCACCGAGAATCCACACCCCATCACAGAGAGTTGCAGATGGATGCACAGTAATCTCTGAATCCGAAGTAATAAGCTCCATGGTGAAATATCTAGACTATACATATAATTGGTCTTTGCCGTCGTAGTAATATCTCAAATATGCAACGAATGAATGAATGTCTGTCCATATTTGAAGATACACAATAAAATTCTACAAGCAGATGCACCGCCATGGAAGGATGTTAGATATGCAACAAAACTAACTCTTAAATGTTCCACTATAAAAAAGAGCGAGAAAGAGATATACAATGAATGACCCTTCGCCCCGCCCCGCCCCGCCACGAAAAAGTATTAGATATGCAACAAAAATAACGAAATGATCAAAATCACACGGTGGAATAGAATCAAATCAGATATGCAACAAAAGTCCAAACCTAACCCGCTTAACGCCACGGCGGATCGCACACAATTCTGGTTCTACTCTAACTTACTACGGCGAAAAACTAGTGAACCTTATTAATCCCCGTCGCGATCGAGATATCTAGATCTAAACGGGCCTTGATTCCACCACGGGATCAGAGGGGATGCGTAAAAATGATCGTCAAACAATTTTAATTCCACGGTGAGAAACTTAGAAATGCAACAAAGGGTCAAGAAATAAGCTAACCTAATTCCACTGTGGGAGACTTCAGATATGAAATATACTGTAGTTTAGAAGTTCCGCCATGGAAACCTCGGGGGTCAATGAAATACCACGAGGGAAAGAGCGAGATAGGAAGACGCCAGGTGTAGCCAATGCCTCGCCGCGGGAAATTGTTAGATATGCAACAAAACTAAAGCAAAGATATAATATAATTGAGTATCTTTCCCCGCGACAGAATTTTAGATGTGCAACAAAAGAGAAAGTGTAGCTTTAAGTCCTGATATATGATTGGATACAAGATCATACAAGAATTTAGCGAGTCGCGTGCCGCATCTTACGGCAATATTCGCTCGTCTCCTTTTCTATGTTCGTCTCTTTCATCCGTATCGCCCGCATCCCCTATTTCAAAGCTCTGTGCACGATGCTATCCTCTCCACCCTCAAATCTTCCTCTCTCCCATCTACCCCACAACCCTCTCCATAAACAAACACCTAGCCGTCCACACCCTCCCCTCATCATCCTTTTCAGACCACATCCCATCCTTCATCCCCACAATCCTATATCCTCTCCTAGCATACCAATCCTGTCTCTCCACCGGCTGCTTCTTTACTTTCAGTGCCACATTCCGTTCTTCCTTCCCTGGATATTCATTCGCGATAACTTCTAGTATTAATTTCCTCGCAGAAATTGGGGGCGAAGAAGCAAGTGTTTCCATTGTATCCATAGTTGCGCGGCCTAGACCTAAACTGCGCATGGCCCCGGAAATATAGAGGCCGGATATTTTGTAGGTGGAGGAGGGAGAGGAGGTGGTGGGGGAGGACGGTTGGACTTCGAGTGCTATGTGGCCGATGGGGAAGAAGGAGTGAGGTGGTGAGGGAGGGGTACGAGGTTGTGCATTAAACGTCGTTGCGGAATCAATTAATGGTTCTGATTCCAAGGGGTAATGTGTGGTATGGAGTTTGTGAAGGTCATCGCGAGAAATGAAGGTAATTGGTAGGACCTGTGGAGTATGTTGGATTTGTGGAATATTTGGGATAAAGAGATACGTACGATCCATTGAAGAGTAATAGCGCCCTGTCTCTGTTTTCCGCGCCATGATTCTACGAATTCTGAGTTCCAGGTACAGGCTACTCGCTGATTGAATAGCCTCTCGACATGGGATGGAGAATCTGGATCCCAAGGAATGAGGTAGACTTTTGAGAATTTGGGGGAGGGGGAGGGGGAGGAGGGGATAATGGGTGGTATGGCCATTGTGTACTATGGATGGGCATATGGAAAGACCGAAGAGAATAAGACAAGCAACTGAAGAAGAATTGAGACTTAACTATGCTATCGTACTCTATCTTACCTTGACTACTTATAGACATTATGAAATGACTCATAGATTGCTTATGATTGCTATCTAATGATATTGAGGATTTCACTTCCTCGTATGATAATCCGCATATCTCCTAGAATATCCAGGTCGATTTAAACATCTCGAGAGAATGGGGAGAGTGTTTCTTAGCTTCAATGAATGATATCTAACCGTAAGCGTATCGGCAAGTCAGATGTCCAATTGCATGCTGGTCATTGTTGTTAAATCCGTAGATCCGTGGAGGGTAGTCAGTCAAGACCTGCCTGTAATAGCAGGAATTTTGATTGATCTATTAGAAATTAAAGAATGAAGTCAATGAAGATGGGAAGCTAGATATCGTGATGTCAATTGTAGAGTACGAATGATCATGAAGTGAAGTTCGTACTCACATGGCCAGTTTTAAGTGGGTCGCATTCGAGATCAATGATTGGTTGGGCTTCCACCATTCTTGGACGAACTATTTCTGAGAAAATCCGAAAAAGATACAGACAAGAGGCTGGATATTTGATGTGCAGGTGGGACGAATAGAGATCTTGAGTCAATATGAGGCAATTAAATACTTGAGCTTATATGGAGATAAAAATAATTTGTGAAATAAATTTAATTCTTGCCAGAGTGTGCACACAGACGTGCGACTCAATGGCTTATATCTTCAATTGAAGTGACGTGAAGTCTATCTAGTGATCTAGATGGGTCTTTTCCCAAACCAGTGCCATCTCGTGGCAATTCTACCTCCCAAGCCCAATTTCCGGAAACGCCATCGCTATGTAAATGTAAAAGCAAATCTTCAATCATAGTTCCATAAACAAAAGATATCCCCCGATGAAGAATGAGAAGAGCATTCCCTCCACATCGTCTACAACCAGACCAAGTTCCCCACTGCGACCACTCCAATCATAGCCCACATCCATTCCAAATTCTTCCACATCCCCAAATCCAGAGAACTAGCACCACTACTGGAATCACTATCGCTACTACTGGCGGTTAAAACAATCGTACTAACGTTCGTCCTTCCGGTAGTTGCTCCATAAATTCCATTCATGATATCGGCGGTATCGATACTAGGTCCTACGTTGAAGAAATCTACCAGGATAAAAGTCGGTTTGATGCCCCACTCGCTCTTACACTGCTCTGCTTGAGTTCCCAATGCACCCGTTGTGTCGGTAGCGGCAGAGTTCGTTGTAGTAATGTTGCCTACATCTGGGACAGTGATTCCAAATGATTGGGCTGTGTCGGCGAAATGGTTGATGAGGCCCATGTAATTAGATGAGACAGCGGCGGAGGCAGAATCGACGCTGGTAGGACGTTGGAGAGTACAATTGAAGGCGTCCAGAGAAAGAACCCCAAAGTAGGTTTCGAATACATATGTAAATTCTGGAAGGAGATATGGATATGTGGAATCATAGTCGATACTTGCGATGAAAGTAATTAATCTTGTATTGGCAGTGATGAGGGTTTGAAGCGTTGGCCACGTAGCAATTGGTGCGGTGGTAGAAGTAGGAGTATAGCCATAAGTATCGATACCGGAAGATGAGAAGACTGATCCATAGGTGGCAGCCGATTCGTCGTCAGAGTTAACAAGGAGCAGAGTGATGACTTCGTTAGTATTGGCATCCATCCATGTTTTAATTTCCTTAAGGAACGACTCAAGACTACCACCGTCAAGGAGTAAACAAGATGTGTGACATAGTTCTAAAGTTCCATTTGAGTTGTGGACTTGTGCTTGAAGCAATCTAATACCGGCGGATAGAGCAACAGTAGCGTTGTAGAACTGATTCCCTGCTGTTGAAAACCCGGTCGTTGAGTCTCGAAGGAATGCACTGTCGTGGGCACCCATATGTGTTATATTGTTATAGTTTCGACTACATAGTTCTGGAGAGTTATTGCAGGCAGTTGTGCTTGTTGATACTGCTGCTTCAGTGACTGATACGGAACTGGTTGATGATTCTTGACCTCCATACCCTCCTCCACCATTTTGAGGAAAGGCCTGCGAAGAGCTAACCAAAGAAAGAATTGCCGCTGCGGCAAATGTAAACGACCGCATATTTAATGGAGTAAAGGATTTTCACGAGAATGAGATAAAAATGCTTCATTCGAAAGAGTGGCAAGGCTATGAAACGTGTTGCTTCTGAAGAAATATGACAAAGAAAACACCGCAAGTGTTCAACGACAGATATATGAGAAAATTCAAACAGCCAAAAATAAAAAATTCTGGAAAGAAAGAAAGAGGCTTCAAAAGTATGGAAAACTTTTGATCAAAGTAAATAGATTACCCATATATGAAAACTACGGTATACGTTACGACTCTCGGCCCATTCTACTGCGCCTCGTTGCCTCTTTCAATCAATTCTCTTGAGATTGTCGTAAGCCAACAACATTACGAGTCTTGGAAAAGTGGACCTCATCCGTATTTGAGTAAGAATTAGAAAGGAGAACTTCCAATCAATACTTCTAGATCTGCATGAAACGGTGGAAAAGTCCCGGTTTGAGAATGGTATGGGATGTCACACTGGGTGATGCTTGTTCAAGTCAAATCGTTTATACTGACGTTTGAGGTTGGTGAGAGAGCGAGGATCGTTGCATGTCAAAAAAATTAAAAGCTGGCTGGAAAGCTATGAAAATCTTCCTAAAGCCGTTTCTATTTTTATCCTTAATTGGGGCGTTGAGAAATCAATGCATTGACCCAAAAAGTGTAATCGGTGCAGGTGCAGTCGGCCTCGCGGAAGATGACGAAGACGACTGGTTAAATTGACCAATGCAAGCTTGTCCTATCACGCAACAATGGAGAATGATCTTCAAGTTGCAGTTGGCCCTTGAGCTGGAACTGCCACCAACCCACCTGCCAAAGTAATCAAGTGGGTGAAGCTGTTGTTGAAGAAGGCTGAAGTTGTTGATCTTGTGCCAGCCATATGCAAGTCCTAGCCACCAGGAACACCCCTTTCTCTAAAAGATCTAGTTCAATAACTAGTCGGTAGGTAAGCAGACAGGAAACTATCATCATGGATAAAGATCAATGTGCCAGTAAGGCTATCAAATAAGAATGATCCTTTGCCGTATGTCAGACTTTCCAATTGAAAGCTCTACGAGTCTGCCTTGTCTATACGTCTTAACCACATCGAAATCTGTAAGAGATTAGAGAATTTCCCATCTTCCCCACTGTATCCCGAGTCTACCGGACTCAAGCCAAAGGTCAGACCAGACAATCCACAATTCATCAAACGACATCCGCTCCACGCCTCTCCTCCAGATTTTTCGCGGTTCGTCAGGTTTGTTCTCTCGTAGGGTGAGGAGGTATCATATCAAGTATGTGACGAAGGATCCTGCTTGATGGTCAATTTGTGATGTTACCTGCAAGTACAATATTGAATCTCGATGATTCGAAAATGATTCACCGGCAAGCCGAATGGAGAAATCAATGAAACTTGTGTATGCTCACCCTGGCACAACGTTAGTAGGGGCGACCGTGATATAAGGTTAGGATCGTCCACCAACAGCGGTCATTTCCAGTGAAATAAACTTTACCCCCTATCACGTGCGAATTCCAGAAATCCCTCTTTCAGTCCCCATATACTATGAGATATGAACGACGGCTCGACGGATATCCCTTATCATTTGGCTCTACGTCTAGAATATGGTATCACAATTTGAGAAAGCAAGTATGGAAGTATTTCTTTCACATGCTGCAAGCTCGTCGGGCGTTTCCCGTATCTGTATCGGATTGAAATGGGCCATTTTCGATTCTTTATATCACTGATCTTCTCTCTTACAGTGTCTGGTCTTAGACAGTCATGTTATTGGAAATGTCGTGATCCAGGTAATGACACAATTGAGATACATTGTACCATCTATATAGGTTCATGGTTACTGAAGCCATAAACATCTCCTGGTTCATATATTTGACTGCCTGTGAATACAGCGCCGTACAAAATTCTCGTTGAGATCCTACAGGGCGGGTTAAAGCAGTCAGTATAATGGTGACAGTGTTTTCTCTTGTGTCTCATCTCAATTACAATGATCCATTGAGTTCCCGCAATAGCCATATTACAATTGGCATATATGTAAGTGCTAACTGGATCTTTTCAGGTCTGACTTCCTCTCTCGTGGTCTAGGATTGGCTTGAGCTTTGAAATGGAGGACAGATGTGACGGGCCAGAGAAGGGAGGGGGGTAAAAGGAGAGGAAGAGGTTGAGACGAAGAGGCCAAGCAACGAAGAGTGCGAGATATAACAAGACCACAGAGATAAAAAGAAGGAGAAAAGCAATAGAAATTCCTTAGAAAAGTGACGCAGTAAAATAATATATACATAACAACACTACTGCGCATATCACATCCCCAGAGCAAATGATCAGCCAGAATGTCTTAGACTAAAAAGACCCCTCAAATCTCTACAACCAGCGAGGAAATATAATATTCCAATCCACGCTCTAGATCTATCTTCCAGTGGAAGGAAGGTCTGCAATAGCAATTACCAATTTCCAACTTGTAGATATAAATCTACCACATACATACAAAAAGACAGCACAAAAAAAGCCCAACCATCCACATCTGAGGAATAGCGGGGTTATCGCATTGAAAAATAAATAAATAATATACCCCGCATCACGTGTCAATTACGCATCCCATCTGTCTAACTTCGAATTCCCAACATCTTTCATTCATCCATTCATCAACACTCTGTCCAATATCGCCATCCAAAAAAAAAAAAGGTCATATTTGTCCTAAACACTCTGAATATCTCTACCATCCCAAATCCAATACAGAAACCGAGCTTCTTCTTGCACCAGTACTCAGAGTACAAAACCCAAGATCCAAAATCCAAAATCCACAATGACCTCTTCAACTTCCGAAAGTAGCGCAATCGACTATGCGAATCTTCCAACACCCCCACGAGCCGTTGCAGATTTCTGTTTGATTCCCGTATTCTCCCCTCTCCCCTTTCTCCTCATTCTCTGACGCTTTTATCGCGCTGTCCTGCTATCAAGCTAACAGACATAGATCGGAACTCCGACCGCTTCGGTGTCGAAAGAAGTCGCTGCTGTGCAGCGATTGATGAAGGCGAGTGGATTGAGCTATAGTATGCATTCTGCTGGTACGACTGTTGGTAAGTAATTTCTTCTTCTTCATAGGTTCTTTCCGTGTGTGTGTAAAGTTTGTTGATTCGGAATGCCGGAATTTCGAGGTGAGTTTGACAAGGTGGGGATCATCACAATTGGAAGAGGGGATCTGCACGGCTTTGTGGAATTAAGGTTTCTAGTTATGGAAATCTTGCGAGTGCAAGTGCGAGTGCAAGTGCAAGTGCAAGCTCGAGTGAGATTATATTACAGAGAGATAGATTACAGCAGGAGAAAACACACTTCCGCCTCGCAACAATGAAGGAAAATACTAACCACCCATTCCTCATATAGAAGGTACCTGGGACGAAGTAATGCGTCTGATAGGACAAGCGCACACGCTCGTCCATCAAAACGGTGTGTTGCGTGTTCAGACTGATATTAGAGCCGGGACGCGGACGGATAAGGAACAGCATTTTGCGGAGAAAGTTACGAAGGTTCAGAGTTTGCTTGCTGGAGAGGAAGATGGTGAGAAGTAGAAGGGGGGTTGGATGGAGAGGTTAACGAATAAATGTAAGTAAAGAGATTTTGACGTTGCAAAGTTAAGAATACAATACCTGAAGAGCGTTGAGGATATGAAGAAAAGCACATGCGAATACCTAGCAATGAATGAAGAATTGCAGTATGTATGCTTGGTTCGTGAATGCTACAGGTTGGGGTAACAAGGATTGAAGTTAAGAAATGTGAAGAATAATTATCATGTTTGTGAAATTGACAAAATGATTAAAACGCACGGTTGTAATCAAGGGTGCATATAGGGCTGAGCTTGATATGTCTTCAAAGTAAAAACATGGTTTCTATATCACGAGAGATATTGCCGAGTTTTTATAGCTAGACTCATTAGGTCATCGCATTGTCCCTGTCGTTAAATTTGGGACCCAGTTAGTGGTTTTTGGCACAGTATATTTGCTACGTAGCATGACTGAACTGCGGTAATCATTCGAATTTTATCAATCATTTAATAGACATTGTTCAATGTGCGCGGAGATATCCAATGAACATATTCCGTAGTCAATCTTGACATTAGGAATATTACTCCATCGTAATCCACCTGTCCTTATTTTGCCTTCGCCGCACCAATCGTGGTGTGAATAGAATTAATTTTCGTCTCCAAAAACTCCGCTTTCTTCGCCTCATCCAACCAAGGTATCTCAATCTCCCCTATACAATCTCGGACTAAATCAACCAAAGCCTTAGAATTTGGTGCATCATCTAGAATTCCAAGGAACGAAACTCTTGGTAAACCGAGTGCCGCTGCTATTCGAGTTTCGGACCCTTTAGGTAGTTGTATTAATCTTGTGGATGGTTTGGTAGGGTATGCTTTTGAGGCTGTATTAAGGAGTTGGGGGAGATGGGAGTTAAAAATTGGGGGCTGATTGGAGCGGGCTACGAATATGGCCGAGAAATGAGTTTGAGGTGGGCTTTGAGGACTGGAGCCGACTTTGTTAGATTGGGGCCGAGTTTCCGGTTCTGCATTGTTAGTTTCCTTGGTCTCGAAGCCTCTTTTGGATGATTCTTCTAGCATTCGATGGATACTATTAAGGCCTGTAACGATATAGGAAGATATTTCAGGCGACGAAGGAATTTCTGAGGGCCTCTCATTTTCTGACTTCAGGTCTCTTCTCTTGCGCTTCTTGCTCCGCTTTCCTTTCAATGGAGTAATGTGATTGGAACGATATGCTCCAATGGGGGACAGTAAACTACAAAATGATTAGCCTTGCAATTGCTATTAGCTTGGCATTGCTTTCGAAGAATTCTTGGATATATACTGCAGAACTCTCTGCAATCATGTCCTGACCGGGCAATGTCAAGGAGAAGAGTGACGTCAAGGAGAATCTCCTCGTGGCATGAATCAGTGACTGAAAGATAATTTCAGGTTCTTGTGCATCAGATTATTTACACACCTGCATAGAAGTTCCACAATGGTTTCTTGATCTTTAAAAGATACTTGTGGCCTAAAATATCAGATTAGCATTGCTCCATTACAAACATGTGCGTGCTATATAGCATTGAATGTTTACTAACCAATTGGCTAATGTAAATGGAGTATCCAATTCATAGATGATTTTGGGTTTTCTGTAATCCATTTCTTCTGTCTCTTTTTCAGAGTAGACACAAGGAGAAAGACAGATGATTGTTCAACTGTGATTCATACACTGGATCAATTGTGAAAATTGGGATTCTCTATGGGACTATATTCAGTTTGATTGATTTTAACCCATTTAATCATGTGATGCATAGATGTATGTATGGCTGTATTGTGATGCCGATTGATTTTCGTAGTGTAATATATAGTATATGTGTATGTGTGTATACTTCGTAAATGGTCAATATGTGATGCAGATGTTCAAAACCCGATGGAGTATTTGATGCATCGGCAGTAGACCAGATAAAACAAACATACTAGCATCCACTAAGCACAATCGGGCTTAGTAGCTGCACAGAATTCTGCTCCTCTAGTGATGCACGTGTGCCTCAGGTGCCAACATCTGTGTTTGGCGCGTGAACTTTGTCACCGCGGAACTCTCAAAGCCTTGCCACTTTAACGTTTCATTTCTAGGCACTCGCATCAATGCCCTTTTCATAGAGACGGACCGCAGTGCTCCTTGCCGCCGTAACACACACGTCATGAGTGATGGTGGGGCGACGAAGCTCAATGGCACTCATGCCTACCTAGTGGTGCGCTTTTGATAAGAGTTATGACTATGTGGGTGCTAGGCAAATGTGCTAGGTAAATCATCATCATCCAAACCCTCTATCACAATCATCTCAAAATTTAATTCACACAAAAAACTTCTCCTAATAATATTCCACTTCCACTCTCAATTCCAGCTTCGTTCTCTTTTCCCGATACACGCCAAAGGGCATTGGTTTTGCGTCTAGGTAAGAATAAGAAGACAGGTCTCCTTTGATACTTATTCTCTTCAATTCTCTTCACTGCAACACAATCCAACCCATCGAGTTGCCTTACTTTTACCCTTGCCGTACCTAGTTCCAGGTACTTTTCCAATCCGATCTCGTGGATTGCAACTACGTAACTACCTGCCTCTCTCTTACCTCTCCTCCCACTACAACATACCCTCACTACACCACTGCACCACTGCACCACTGCACCACGACACCACGACACCACGACACTCACTACACACACATAACAATCTTGTTTCCTCTACTGACCACCACCCTCCAACAGATTTCTACGGGACAACTTTAATAAATCGTGGCTTTCAATACTCCTTCGTAATCGCATAATCAATCTACTTCGACTTCTTAATTCTTGTCCTACGGATCTGCCCCTCTCATTCCGTCATACGGCTGTACCCAAAAGCTCAATTCTTCAATCTCGTCCCAAAATTCACCAGCCTCACCCTCGTGCGGGGAATGTCAATTCATTAAATTATAATCACACATGCCATTTTCTTAGAGGTTCGTCGTGTGAATTTTACCGGAAAGGTTTCCTGCAGATACAGCTTCTGCTGTCCTGGACAGCTTCTATCGCATTCATTCAATTTCTCAACCTTGCCAAATGGACCAAGATTCAGTAGAGTCGTCGCCAGAACGTGCGGTCTCATCAGAGCCTTGTTCGACCCATCCACTTCCGTTTGATGATAGCGAACAGCATTCTGCAAGAAAGCGACAAAAGACTTCCAGAAGTGGCTCGAGAAGTAGGTCGGTCGATACAACTAAAGCTTTGGATATTCTACACGATTAGATGTCGTCACATAAAGATGGTATAGATGTTCACCATCACCCTCTCCCACCAAGTACTCCAACGCGTCCTACCACGGCTCATTCTCAAGCTGGTCCAACATCCAGTCAAGTTACAATTAATCTGCGAACTCCTCAACGTCGTTTAGAATCGCCTTCCCCCGACTCGCCTTCTCCTATGAGCCCATCAAATATGCAAAATACAATGGAAGACGAAGCTACCAGAATAAGTATCGAGTCCGAAAGTGATGTTCTATCAACCGTGCCAGCTTCAGTTGTTGAAACCCCCTCTTCCTCTCCTTCTGCGGCAGGACGAAGCCCAGAGGTTGAACTTGTTCCTATCAGTTCTGACGATCCCGAGAGAAGTCCAACACTTGCTATCATCAATGAGGAGGAAGTATTTCCCGACCCTCTAAGTCATTTCCCTTACCAACGTCGCGGAGAAAATATACTCATAGCACTCAGAAGGGTTATAAACATTTTGCAGTATGGTAAGAAATTTTGCGCAACCAAAAGATGTAGAATGAATCTAACATTGAGTGTAGAGCCCATTGACACTGAGGATATATTTATTCGACTTCGAAACTGGATAGATAATTTCCTGCGCTCCGCCAATTCAGATAGTCGTTTGCACGGCGCATTCACCAGATATAGAGACTTTTGGTTTGCATTCTCGGACATGATACTTGCATTGCATTTTCGAAGGTTAGTAGCACTTGCAAATACAGACGTCTTTCGAAGCTGACTTGTGATAGTGTTCGTTTCGGGCCATTCATGTACAGAGTAAATGCACAATCCAAATCCCTAGCCCAGTTCCTGTACCGATACGCCAAACTCACAGGGAGATTCCTCGCAATGGACGTCAAAACCTTAACATATGATGCAGATCAAACGTCAGAGCTCGTATCACCACAATTTCTTCGCACTTATGCTCAACTACAGAAGGTCGATACAGAGTTAAGTCACATTGGAAGAAGTATGGAAGCATGTTTTAATTGGAAGTGGGACGAAGATACTGCTGAGTTTCAAACTTACTTTGAAGAGGGTGGCGGATCAATGATTCTCCTAACCAAATACGTCGAGGGCCAGTTGCGACTTATCCCAAACTATCCGAGAGTATTTGAGAATTTTACAGATCCGACAAGATTGGTAGAAAGAATGAGTGCTGTTGCTTCAACTACGGCTAAGAGACAAGTCGCACCTGATGTTCATGAAGACGCTATGCGAAAGCTGGCCATTGGATACGAATATTTCAATATCATGTCTTCAGCATTGGATTCCATCATCGAGAAAAATATTACTTTTCTGACTCCTGACGCTGCAACTACACATCTAACTTGTCTCTCGTATACACTGTGGAACTCAGCATGCGCCATCCCTCAAATAGCAAGCGTTCGATTTGAAAGCCAGAAATTGATTTGTCCTGACATTTCAGATGCACACCTTTCTAAGGTCGTTGCTGTCGACTGGAAGGTTTCGGTCCTTCAAAAGCTCATCACATCAAGTCAGATGCAACTTCGGGTGATCGGTGTAACAACTCTCTGTGTGGACCTTGTGAATCTCTTTGGTACTCATCGACCAAAGGAAGGAAAAGAAGCGAACTCCAGCAATATTGCAGTTCTATCTTACTTTGCAAAGTTCTTAATGCAACATAAGCTAATCGACTACATTGTTGGTATTGGGTCTCACCCAGAGATCATTAATGAAAGTAACAATATTGTTGGCTTTTTAGTAGTAACAAAAACCTACCAAGATGAGCATACCGATACCATCTGGCAAACTGTTACAACGAGCCAGGACCCAAGGGTTGTGGAAGCCATTCTAAAACTGGTTAAGAAAATTTTCAATCTCTACGACTTTTCACAATGCCTATACGTCTGTCAGAAAGTTGCTGCCCTCCCAATACAAGCGTTCACTGTTGCAATGAGGGATTTTTGCGAAAGCCTGTTCAGAGAACTTGCACACAAGTTGGGCCCTAGGGACCTCGACACTACTCCTTATGAAATTTGCGTTCGTCTGATTCGTGAGTCTTCGATCACTAGCGATGATTGCCCGAACGGCTATCCTGAGATTCAGAACTTTGCAGCAAACAACCTGCGTGAATTGCTGGTTCACGGACCCGGTCCAGAGGCACGCAATGGTATCTACTTGAGTTGTATCAGAGATATCTCCGAACAATCGGCTACCGCTCCTGGGAGTATATGCGTCATCAGTGCATTACTTCATCAAAGTTTGATGCCAGATCTTCAAGCATTGACCACTCAGCATGGCCTCACAAGATTGATGGTTGCTGAACTTGAATCTAATATAGCTGGACATCGCTCACTTGCCTATGACAGTCCTACCAATATTGCTCGTCGCGAGATCATACTACAAATCATCTTGATGGATCCCGACACTATCAACGCCGAGTTGGGCACACGACTTTGGAACCTGTTGGTGGGATCTCAGTCAAATGATGCCGCCGATCGCCTAGCAGGCTGGCAAATTTTGAACAAGGCTTTCCATAAAGCGAAATTTTCCAATAGATACCTTGCCATTTGCTTCCAGAGCTATCTGCCAAAACTGGAACCCGCGTATTTCTCGGATGGCACTTTGCTATTCGTGAAGAACGGAGTTTATTTCTGGCTAGACGAAAAAGACAAGGAGTCTCAAGAAAAGGAGGATATCAAGCTAGATCTATCGTTCGACTCTTTCGCCATAGAGCAATTGTGGCGAATAATCGAGAGCGCACCTCAAGCAGCAGACTATGAAATGGCCAACCAAGAGCTTGTCGGTGTTTATGTGGGCCCCTTCGTTCGAAGTCTACCTCTAATCAAAGCACATGAGCTACATTCAGCATTTCTGACACGATGCTTGGACAAACTAGCAAACGCTGCACGTCAACTAAAGACTTCTAGTACAGGTGAAACCAGTGGAGATGACGAAGATATGGTCATAGTGATCCCGGAATCTCAAATCAAAGAGCAGGAATTACTTTTCACTCGATCACTTGCAGCTTTGCGGACATTTCTCACGGCTTATTCAAGCACCGCACACTTTGCCACACCAAAGTCGCACTCTACTATCAAGATACCGTCAGATACCGCACATGGCACTTCGCTTACAATCCTTTATCAAGCATTTAGTGAGACCACATCGTCTATCAAGAAACTCACTATAGGCGCGGATGAAGATGCTGCTACGTTAGTTGCAAAGTTGCAAAAGGAAACCGATTTCACTTCTTGTAGAGTGTTTTACGGTGGAAAGGAGCTCAAACACGATGAAGCCGAATTATGTAAGTCTGTGCAAGAACTTAATCTAAATGGACTTGTTCTTGTCAAGCGCCGTGATGAGACAGATCCTCTATTGTCAAGCAACAAAGGTCCTTTGGAATTGGAAATTACAAGGAATTTTAACCAAATTTGGAGTTATCTTAGCATGCAAGAGGATTTGGCGGAAAAGGTACGTGTTAATAAAGATTTAACAAGCTGCTGTAGTCACTAACTTTTCTTTCAGATATACTCATTCCTCATTCAATTTCCTGTCTATGACAGAATTCTGCAGGATCTTAGCAATTCTACAGTTCCCTATACCGAGATATTTCCACTCGGACAACAATACAAAGCTCTTTATGGCCTGTATGGATTGAAGCAATATATTTCCACTCAGTCTTCGAAGGTTTGCAATTCATCCACACTCAAAAGGTATCCAACTAACTCACGAAGGGATCTTCCAATAATGCTGTTTTTGATCGAGCAATGACTTTACTAGTAGCCGCGATATCAGATCCAAAATTCCTTGATAGTAGTGCGCCGCAAGTAATTAGAGAAAATCTAACCATGCATTTCATCAGCAGTTTCACAGCACTCATTAAAGGTATTGGTAATCCATCCCATATAGAACTTGTCAACTAACTTTTCATAGACCCTGCTCTATCTCCATCATCGACGGATCGCATTGATAACAAGCTTCTGAACCGACTCCTGGACTTGTTGTATACCGCCAAACTAGTAACCACTACAGACACCTCGATTCATCTAATATGGACTTGTGTTGAGGCTTTAATTGAGGTTGCCTCTCAGAATTCTGCTTTGTGGAGCACATTTGTCAGCCACTTAAATAGCAGCACCCTCCTTCAAGATCTTCTCTTGGAGGACTTCCGCCCATTCGTCAGGAAAGCCATCTCAAAGCAAATCGCGAGCAAATGCACGTTCAACTCCAATCCGGCTCATGTTTCCCCCTCAGAAGTGTCCTACACATTGTGGCCTATAATAGCCAGATTGATTCCCAGGGCTGTTCAGAGACCTGAACAGTGTGAAGATACTTTTTCACTTGCACTGACGATATTCAAAAGACTGCTGGAAACACCAGTCGATTTAGATCTTAATGCAATTGCGCAGGAGTGGGGTGGTCTACTTCTAGCTCACGACAACTATGAAGACGTCGGGGTACCCGAAGCCGCTGATATGATTACACGGGGCCTAGTCGACCTTTTGCATCATGCTGTAATCACCATGAAGCTATCCGAACAAAAGCTATCTTGCGAGGCTCTAGGAGTCGAACTTTTCACGAGACATTTGTTTCCTAATATTTCAACCGACGACGATATTGGAAGTGATGGAATTATTGCCCAAAAAATCCCACTGATAAATACCAAAACACGGAGTACACTGTGCGAAACTATATTTGCTCTAGTCAAGGACGATGTCACTCGGTACAGAGAAGTATTGCAACTATGTGCTGAGGTTGCACCTTATGACAACGAACAAACCAGCAACCCTTATCTTCTTGAGATGCCGCCTGTATTTGAAAGATCGAAGGCTGTAAGATCCCCGACCGGTTATGTTGGCCTCAGAAATCTTTCTAATACGTGCTACCTCAACTCACTGGTCACGCAACTCTTTATGAACATATCATTCAGGGAGTTCATTCTCAACTTACATATCCCTGCCCCGGGGTCACAAAAGCTCCTCTTTGAAACCCAACAATTGTTTGCTTACATGCAAAACAGTATCTTACGATTTGTTGAGCCAGCCAATTTTGCTGCATCCATTACAACTTTCGATGAACTTGAGATTGACGTCCATGTCCAAATGGATGTTGACGAATTCTACAATCTCATCATCGATCGTTTCGAACGTGAGCCTTTGAATGACGACGACAAACGTAAAGTTCGATCATTCTATGGTGGCAAATTAGTGCAGCAAATCAAGTCTAAAGAGTGCCCCCATATCTCGGAGAGATTAGAAGACTTCTCTGCTATTCAATGCGATATCAAGGGTAAAAAATCTCTCGAAGAAAGTTTGCAAGCTTATGTCGAAGGCGAGGCCATGGAAGGAGACAACAAGTACAAATGCGGGACTTGTGATCGTCATGTTGACGCAGTGAAACGAGCGTGTCTTACTGACGTGCCGGATAACTTGATCTTTCATTTGAAAAGGTTCGATTTCAATCTTCGCACACTCGCACGTAATAAGATAAACGACTACTTCACTTTCCCGCCATCAATTGATATGCGACCCTACAAGGTTGAGTATCTCATGAACGAATCGGGCGAGGTCGAAGAGGACATGTTTGAGCTTGTTGGCGTTCTTGTCCACTCTGGAACAGCAGAATCCGGTCACTACTACTCCTACATCCGAGAGCGGCCACAAGTTGATGGCAAAGTCAATTGGATGGAGTTCAATGATGACTCAGTCACGTCCTGGGATCCGCTTTTTATGGAGGGGTCCTGCTTTGGTGGTCTTGACTATGGGACTGTTGACGAAATTCCGTTCGAAAAGAACTATAGTGCCTACATGCTGTTCTACCAACGTCGTTCTACACTGGTCGCTGCAAACGAACAGTTGGTCAAGGAGAATGAAACCCCATCGATTGCAGCTCTCGAAGCTCTACAGGTAGGCCGCACAACTATGGAGAACAAGCCTGTAATGCGACATCCATTGAGGGTAGCTATCAAGCCCCAGCAAGCGAATCAGATAACTCTGGAGAACGAGCTCTGGCTGCGTAAGTTCTGTCTCTACGACCCTGCACATGTTATCTTCATTCGAGATATGTTTGAAAATACTAGGCATCTGAATGAGACTCTGAACAATGGAAAATGTTCGGAATCACACCAAGTTGAAAATAAAGCCATGTGGGTTGCATTGTATCATTTGGACCAAGTCGTCGGGCGTATGAAAGATGTCCCAGATATCGGAACATATGCAAGCGTCTTACGAGCACAATGTCAATATTGTGGAGAGTGCGCCCGAGACTTTCTTGACTACCTTTGTAAATGCACGGATTCTTTCCGTTTCTTACTCCTGAGATGCCCTGAAGCCGTGGTACGTTCAGAAGTAAGTACCGCAGTCCTCGGAGCAATGGTAACGGTTAAGAATGTGATTAAATATGCATATGGTTTAGGTAATAATGGAGACGTTCGTACCGAGGATCCAAACTTGCTTCATGCGGTGGTTGCTGCCTTGATTCGACTATATGAAAATTTTCATAACAACATAAGAGCGTGGCCTGAATACTTCGGTTTGCTCGCCAGCATTGCTAACCTCGGGAACCATGAGGCAGCAGTTCTCCTAGACTCTGGATTTCTCATGAAGGCTATTGATATCATCTGTGCAGATACTACAGATAATAATTCTCAGTTAACACGAATGCTTCAAGCGATTGCAAAAAGAAACTTAGTACAAAGACCAGTCTCTTATGATAGCGTCATTGAACTTCTATCTCGACTCATCTCAACTTGCGACCCAATGGCTCCTGAGTTTGATCAAGCCGATTCTCGATTCAAGCTATCCTTTGGTGATCATGCATTGCCATTCTCATGGGATGAAAGAAACCGAATCAATTACCACTGGACGAGGACTAATGCCCACATCCTCACCGAAAAGCTTCTCATGATTAATCAGAACCAGCACGCGAAGAAGTCAAATATTGCCACGCTGTTACACTTTCCGATTTCAGAAACTTTTGATCTTGACCGATACATGTATTGTGCAATCACCCATGGCATTAGAAGAAACAGTCAATCAGGATGGGGCCCATTTTTGAGAGCCGCGATATTATATTGCGAGCATTCAGAGAATCCAAAAGCGATTCAGGACATGGCTCTTCATGTTGCCAGAAATGCTAACCACATCGAGAATAACGATGGATCAGAATATCTCCAGTTCTTCAAAGACCTCCTCAATTTGCAAAGCAACGTGACCGACATTTCTCAAGAGGAAATCACAAGAATCTGCCTCCATTCGACTCGCCATTGGGTCCCTGCACTTCTGACTCATTACGAAAGCACTGTCAGATCTGATACTGAAGATTTCCTTGGAGAGTGGATCTTCAATATGGGTACTGAATCGGACCCTGCAGACGAAACAGACCTAGCGATATTCAGGATCCAAGAGACTCAAGCACTGGGTAACGCATGCTTAGAATATCTTCACGAAGTCTATATTCGACAGCGGGTGCAAGCAGTTACGACAGTTCTGGTTAACATCGAGCATGTTACTAGTCTTTGTTTTCCTTATTTTCAACCTGGACCAGAAGCCGACCGTTACAAACAAAACATGGACTGTGAGTCAACATCATCTTTATCGAGAATAGAAATAACTAACAAATTTCAGATCTTTGGAATAACCTGAGGAGGTTCATGGTCGATGAAGAAGATGATGCTTCTCGTAAGATACCCTAGTCTTTTTTCTTGGAGTTTACTAATTGTTAATAGCATGGGATAATTCCGAAGATGATTATGCATCTGATGATCCTATGGACCCCGTAACCGAAGTCGAGCCTATAGATAGTGAGTTAGAGGCACAACTCTAATTTTGCTATTCGAAAGACTTCTTGTGATAATACTACCTTCAATTTACTTCTTTCTTCCTTCTTTTGATTACAAGCTTGTGAAGCTTTCAAATTCTTCAGTCTACAATGGCGTATCAGGTGTTATTAAACGACGGGATTAAACAGTGGCCGAATGAATCGAATATTGTTTGCGACAAGTTGCACAACAGGCGTTATCTCTGGCGTAGGATTTTCGGTATCCTGCAACTAAGCGACACTGGAAGAGGCTTTTACTACTTTTGATGAGATGCAATCTGTTAAATTGGGGTTTGGGTATGAACAATGGGAATTGGGAATGGCAATGGATTGGGCTGGTATGACCTGGGTTAGAGTAAACGGAGTTGATACACCGGGCGGGATAAATCACTTATGAGATTTTTTATGGGTTCTTTCTGTGATTTTGGCTTCCTTTTATCTTATGGATGGCAAGATGGAGAGATGGATGGATGATTAGATGATGGATGGCGTTATGAGTCTATCAAACATAAATTTTAGGACAGATAAATTTGTGCAGAACAGAAGATGAAGGAGAATATGATAGGCAAAAAGGAATTATCGTGAAGGTGTGTGAATATACTCGGTTTAGCTGAGTGATAAGGAAGGGAAGAAAATAAAGTGCTTACGGACCAAAAGATATTATGCTTTGAGAATACGATAGATATTATTGGTCAATATTTATATGTACTTCTCATTTGTGTGTTAGTGTTTTGAAGTGGTCCATAAATTTATTTGACATGGGATGTTGCTATGTATTCTAACTGGGGTTATTGCAATCATATTAAGGGTTGCAACTATTACGGGCGATGAAGTGAGTGAGTTGTTATCTTTCTTGATTGTTTGGAATTGAATGGAATGGAATGGTGAAGAGGTAGATGATGGAGAGAAGGAGAGAGGAAGAACGTATAACTATTGCGAGTGTAAATCTCTACTGACGTCTCTCTCTCGCTCTCTCCATAGAGGTAAAGCTGGGATGGGAGAAATCTTAGGAGTAAAAAAATAGATATTCTTTCCATGTCGGAGAAGAGTAAAGGAGGTGAGGTGAGGTGGAAATTTCTATATGATATGTAGTGGGTCTGGTTGTTTAGCTTGGAAAGTTTGGAAAGTTGTTGGTTGGGAGGCTGGAAAGTAGGAATGGATTTATGTTCTTGTGGATTTGTTAGGGGTGAAGGGGGTGTGTGAAGAAAGGGGTGGGTGGTGAGGAGTGAGGAGTGGGGACGGGGGAGTAAGGAGAGAAGGGGAGGAAAGGGAGGAAAGTGAGGAAAGTGAAGGGTAAGTAATGTGTATATGTGTATATATGCGAAGGAAGTGGTAGGTGATGGGAGATTAGAGGTAGAGGACGAGATGGGGAGGATAGAAATGAGATCACAGGTTGTTTGTTATGAAAGACGGGGTCGAGGGAAGGATGATTCTTCGCACGCAAATCTCAACATCTTATAGTTTTTCGTTACGCCCATTGAGTTCACTCAACCTTATTCAAGTAAACTCTTCTTCACTGCTAACTTTCTTATGCTATCCTACCCGTTGCTTCGGTTCCTCTATACTTCGGTTCAACCCCTTTTGCTTGGGGCGATAAAAGAAAGGGGGTCGGTTCCCCTGCACCATCGATTCAACGTTTTCAAATATTCTCAACCCTCTTTCATCAATTTCTGAAAAAAAATCATTGCAAACTTTTTTATCATAGGCACAAACAAGCTTGAAGTAAGATGTGTCAGTTTGGTTTGAAAGCGAATAAAAGAGATACCATGATGCCCAGAAGCCCAGGCCCCATCATTACATCGTATCCTAAAAATGCGCCGACCCCAAACGTTGTGCTGCTGGGATACTCTCAATCAACTTATAAGTAACCTCCGAATCCGGTACAACGCGCTGCGACGGCAGTCCCGTACTTTCCTCCCACATTGTGCTGAAACATTTCAGAAGCACGCGTACTGTACTCCCTCCTTCATTATACCAACATACCATCCTCATGCCTGTCATTCGCCCCCCTTTCCAAGCTTTCTCAATCATGTACCCATTCAACTGAATTTCACCGTTAATTTCGTAACGTTGCATGTATTCGGACTTGGGACTTTGCTCAGCTAAATATATTTCTCCTTCCACTCCATCCCACTTCGTATTACCTTCTTCATCAACAGGCGAGACGACTGGTACTATTCTACCTATCTGATCACCATTATCTCGGAGAAATTGAAAACCAACTATAGCATATTGAGGATCAATGTTGATCTCTCTGGCATCAAAGTAAGAAGAATTAAGTTCACGTTTAAATGGCCAAATCCATCCGAAATCGAAATCGATGTTACTCTCAGGAAATAAGAGGTAGCCCGAAGTGATGTTCTCGAGTTTCCTTTCACCGGGTTTAATGGTGCCAAATTGGAAATATGGACGCGTCCAGATATCCATGACAGAAAGCACATTGTTCGGGCCTGGTACCATACAATACAGGCATTCTTCATCCCATTCTGGTACAACTATGAACGAGATTACTTTGTACGTGGTACGGTCTTCAGAAATAAGGAGGTTCTCCTCGTCGAGATGCAACACTTCTGCTAGTTGAGAAATTGCAAGGCGAACCTGCTCCTCCACACGTGCCAGTAGTGTCTGGCTA
Source organism: Botryotinia calthae (assembly GCA_004379285.1). Lineage (NCBI taxonomy): Eukaryota > Fungi > Ascomycota > Leotiomycetes > Helotiales > Sclerotiniaceae > Botryotinia > Botryotinia calthae. Next base: position 21,981 of record PHWZ01000484.1, read on the forward strand.
TAATCGAGAGCTGGCAACTCCAGAATTTGTCGGGCCTTGTCGAGGGCGCCAAAGCCTTGCTAAACACCAGAAGGTCAGTTGTTGCCTGCCGAAGGAACTCATTCAAGGTGGAAAAAAGAAATGAATTTGTACTAGGATATAAGGACTATGCTGAAGAAAAGAACGCCGAATTGGAATTGTGCACTTATGGAATGTCAAATAATAGAACTGACTGTACTCACCGCTTGGAGAGCAACAATATTAAGAATAATTCGTGCTACACTGGGCCCGAGAGTGTTCCTTTGACCAATAAAAAGCCCGAAATGGCTCTCAAAGAATGATTTCCCAAAAAGGTTGTCTCCAAGCAACGCGCGATGGAAACAATAGAGGTGGTAAGGAAGATCATTTGTCAGGTCAGCCGTCTTTCGAGCCCATTCGAGGAGCTCCTCCTTATTGACTGATACTGTCGGTGATTCTTCGGGGTTCTCATCGGAGAAAGAGGAAGGTTCTTCGATTGGACTGATGTTAATTTCATACGCCATGTCAATGGCATACGTGATACGGGCTTGGTGTTCATTGATCATGCCAATTACCGTGGAAAAATCAATTTTTTTCTTGACCTCCTCAATGCCTTCAATTGCTTGCTGAATCGCCGCGATAATTTCACTTAATTCTATAGAGCAGAGGAAACACATTAGCCCATCTATTCAGGAGTGAAAGGGTTCCTTTGCGGCCACTCCGCCACATGGAAGACTAGTAAGGAGATATTGGTGCATCAGAAACGTGATCATGTCTTGTGAATCATATAAAAGAGAATGATCATACGCGAAGCGATAGAGGTGAGCATATTTGTGATTTCCGATAATTGTTCCATCATTTCTCCAAACTGTTTGTTCATATCGTTCCACATTCCCGTCACTTTCTCTCCAACGACATTGATGCTGTTGAGGATTTGCAGCGTGTTCTGTCTCTGCTCAAGGAGGATAACGTCGAGCATCTGGACAATTTCCGCATCTGAAAATCATTGTTAGGAATAGTTCTTTGCAAAAGGGAATTATTTCAACATACGACGGATTGTATCTCCCACCTCTTCGGCTTCTCTCATTTCTTTTACTAGATCCTCCAACTCCTCAATTTGTGCAGGTATTTGGTCAACCGTCTCTCCAACCTGACCAATCTGTCCTGATAGTTGTTCCTGCGATTGTTTGATTGCGCGAAGAATTTCGTCACCCATGCGAGCAAGATCCGCGGGAGTGATATTATTGTTCCCAATTCCAGTAATCTTTTGGATCCATGAGACAATATCCAATGCTGTTCCAATACCTCCAATGAGGCCAGAAGGTGTGTTACCACTGGATCTGTTCATATGGCTTTTAGTGTCAGTCAACCAACGTTTGCCTTGTTTTGTTTTGAGATATTCACGGACGCTGATGGAGCGTCCTTGACGAGGAGCCGTTGAAATGGCCTCCTTCATGATGTTTTTTGAATGATGATCCTTGAATCTTAGGTTTTGATGATGTATACAAGACTTGTGATTTGTATGTGATTACTTGAGGAAGATGGTAAGCTCATGAAAGAGGATAACAATGGAAGATGAAAGAATTCCGAGGCAGCAAATATGAAAGGTACACGGTCCGGAATGGAAGTAACGAAGGATAAGAAGCTGTCGATATCAATACAGAAAGACCAACAGGCAACTGACGAATAAGGAGAATATATAGCTTTCGAAAGGAATTGGGGTGTTAGTACTAGGCCGTCACTATCACTACACAACTCTCACGCACCCAGCAAGCCTTTTATACCTTTCCTGGTAAATCGAAACACCCATATTAAATTCCACCAACTTTGTACCATCGTGCATCCAACCCAAAACCAAACATCCGACCTACTTGGTCACTTAAAAATTAGTGCAACCAAACAGTTTGCGAAGTTGGTCGTATCGCCGGCGAAACAAGAGATATAGGTACACTACACAACTTGTGTAGACTTTCACGCTATAAACTCTCTTCTCAGCTGAAAACTGGCGGGCAATACCATACACCCCGCAAAAAGCAAGAACTGCAACTTTATCATCAGTACTGTTTGAGATCATGCCACTGCATGTTGGGCATGATAAGTAGTAGTGGTAAATTCACAACTAATTTGATCTAATCAAATAGCCACTGTTACGTTTGGGCACGAAAACAGGAATCAAACTCTATTGTTCTATTCGTATATTTTTGTATAGCCGAGGAAACCCCTCTTTCGGGTAGTACTTGGAACAATCCCAAATTTCTACCATCTAGATTCCGGCCGTTACTGTTTCAAGCAATTTTTAAGAACATGACGAAAAGAGGGGAAAGGAGAACCAATAACATAAAGCAGAGAGATGAGAGAAAACACGGAAATCAATACAACAAATGGCTCATTAACAGAATCGCGATTGTGGAAAACAGTGGAAGTCTTTTAAGGGAGTTGTATCGAGCAATGTCCTCATTCGAACTCTTCTGTTGGCTGATCCGTCTTTAATATTACCTATACAAGTGAAGACTTAAGCAATGGGACGAATATGCTTCAATTGTCGTGATTGGTTGTTTTTGGTATGATGAGCGAGCAAGTGGTTGCCAAGTCTATTTTTGCAGTGTCCCGTTAGTCCATATATCTGCTAGCGGCCTGATATATCTACTTTAAGACGCTCGCTTCCAGATCTACAATTTCCACTATTCAATCAGAGATGCAGTTGTCGAAACCTTTATATGCGCATTCGACATATTCTTAAGGAAATTCCTGCGTACCCACTAGGTGCTTGAGTCAAAAGACATCATACACCATTGCAGCTCGACTTGCCATGAATTCTTCTGAAGAGAATAGCGTCCGCGCTTCGAGCAACATCCCTCCGTCTGACCTTTTCTGTTTATTCTATACAGTCTGTAATGATAGTTATTAAAAACTGCTTATTGTTGTGTAGTCTTAGATTTTCAAGAGAAAGTCATGCAAGTGATTGAGATGTTTGCCCCAGAAATATCAGTCCAATGGGTTGTCGTTGAATAATTTTACTTTGATGAACATGTTACAGCATTGGGTTGTGCCTCTATAATCATCTCTGAGTTATATCAGGTCTCTGCATACAAATTATATATCTCATATATCTCATATATATATCAATTTTCCGGTTGTGGAAAATATAAAAGATCAACCGGGAGAAACAGTACTCAATGTCGATGATTTGTATAGTCTCAGGCTATTCAGATTAAATTGTACCCAACTAAAAATGCTAAAAGCACTCATAGAAAGCTACAATTTTATCAGCTTAGCCAAAGCGAGCTAGGACTTGGATAAAATGCTATTTATCTAAAACTTTTACTCCTGAAGTGAAAGGATTGATGCAACAGTTTTAATGTCTCCTTAGCCCAATCTGAGCTCATCTAAAAGAGATACCACGACCTAAACGGCTTTTAAAGCTTTACGCGCCAATGTACTTTCATGATACATTTCAAAGATCCAAAGCATCTATAACTCAGCATTATAGCTTTGAAAACTTTTGCAATTATCCGAATACCTGTAAGTATACTAGAATTCACCTAAGGCTTTCTCATAGGTACATACGAAAAGAGAGGTTTGACTATTAACATTCTGGTCGAACTCATAGATTATTAGAGAGTTATCAACCTAATTCAACTATTCATCATTCAACTCAATGTCATCTATTTGTGGAAAGATCAAACTAAACTTATCCATTAATTGGTAAAGAGTTCATTATTCAGGAATTAACCTTAGATCAACTTGGTCCAGGAATCTCGGCTATTTCTCCTCAAGGAGACATAGATTAAATGCTTAGGCAGGGAAGGGAACGTATGTGTATTACATCGTAATACGATACGGATGTATAAATTATATCACGTTAATCAAGCTAACAAGCCAAAAAGCAATCACGCACGTTCTTGATATAGCGACTTCGCGTATTAACCCCTTGTGAATGATTCCAGGTACGAGAAACTAAATTGGAAAGTGCATGCATACCTTGATTTTTTTTTCTAAGAGTAGTATGAGGTTAATAAGGGAGGAATGAGTTTAGAATACGTGGTGTATAGTATACGTGCATTAAAGCCTTACAGATTAAAAGAAAGATAGAAACTATGAATATTACTAGTATTATATAATACTCTAAGTAGTTGATAGTAGTTATTTCTTTGTTGTAAAGTGGTAACCTACTTTTCTATATTCCACATGCATGATCGAATCCGTGTGATGGACAACTATTATTACCTATTTCTCTTCAACCCCCTGCATTATTGACATGTTCCGAGAGAAGATACTCAATGTATATATATCTTCATGATGCTCTCCTATTCCTATTCCCCTCGTAATCTTTTTTAAGAACAACAAAAATCCAAGTTCGAATCTGAATCTAGCTCTCTTCGAATCCGATACTCGGAATTACTATCTACATAAATGAGCAAGCTCAAGTATTTCAGGTATTTAAATGATCTGAATCCTCCAAGTACTCTAGCAACTATATCTCTAAACCCAGCCTGTTTCCCTTCCCAGACTTCTCCTTCCTCTTCCTATTTAACTCTATCTTCCCGTTTCCCGTCGAGCGCAGCGAGCTATGGGGGTTTGGGGGCTTGCCCCCATCCATAATCATAATCACAAGCATAACCGCATCTATGCTCGTAGATATATACTTATACTCATATCCATGCCATTAACATTCCATCTCTATCTGCATCTCCATCTCCATCTCACCTCCAATCTCAATCTCTCGATATCTCAAAGAGATCTTGAGATATTCAATCTCTAATCTCCAAGCTCTGATTTCAATATATAAGCTCACTTCCGTTACTCCATCTTTCTATCTTTTCAATTTTTCAACATTTTTCTCCCACTGTTATATGAAATAAATTTATGATCACACACACGTACACACACTCACACTCTCTTCTCTCCTCCGCTCCCCTAGATTTCCCCATCAAAGAAAAGTACATCTTCATCTTTATCTTCATCTCCAAATACTTAACTCTCCCTACCCATCCATCTATCATCTATCCAGCTCTTCAAAAATAATCAAAATAATCAAAATAATTCCTCCAAATGTCTCCCTCAAAACCCAATTGCCACCGCAACCCAATACCACATCACATCCATCTCATCACATTTTACAAATTTCTTCCCTCCTTGAATCCTCAAATGCTAAATTCTTAAATCCTTAAATCTCTAAAACCTTTTAATATTCTCCTTAAGTCATAGAATCCTTAAAATCTTAAATCTATAATCAACTTCAAAACTTCACCCCCCCATTCTCTTCCTCACTCACTCACTTACTCACTTACTTATCCACTATATCATCACACACATGCACACACACACACATATATAAACAGTATATATCCCTATATCATACCACCCTTTCTCCCAGGTTCAAATCCAAATCCAAATCCAAATCCAAATCTAAATCACAACCAGAAGATCAATTCTTCCCTTTTCTTTTTTCATTCTTTTTTCTCATTCTCAGCTTCCCCCTCTTCCTCTTCCTCTTCCTCTTCCTCTTCCTCTTCCTTTTCTTCCTTCTATCAATATCAATATCAATATCAATATCAAGAATATCACATTAACATCACATCAATATCAATATCAATATCAAGAATATCACATTAACATCACATCAACATCATATCAATATCACATCAACATTATATCAACATTATATCAACATTATATCAACATTATATCAACATTATATCAACATTATATCAACATTATATCAACATTATATCAAC
>PHWZ01000485.1:0-10963 GCA_004379285.1 Botryotinia calthae
ACATATATCTCATCAAGCAAGCAAGTAGGTTATATGATCAATCAATCATTTAATCAAAATCAATCACAAGAAAAAGGTATAAAATTAATATTACTGCAAGTATCAAAAAGATAATATGAGTATCTCTCATTCTCATTCCCATTCCTATCCCAATCTATCCCATCCCAACTAATCCTCATCAATAAAACAAAACATCCCCTCCCCAAACATCCCCAAACTCCTCAACTGCCATGCCAAAAAAGAAAAGCAAGCAAGCAATATTCATCCCTCAAAATACATAATACCGCCCACAAACCAAAATCCTATTCATACCCATACCCATACCATATCATATCATATCATAATCAGACTCGCATGCCAATACGCCCATCCACCCACCCACAGAGACGTCGTAAATCCAGTCAACTCAAGTAATTCAACTCGTCTTATGAACACATTCAACCATTGGTAAATACACGTACATCCGAGGACTTATCTTATCTTATCCCTTGTCATAAAACTGTACTCCGAGTTGAAAGATGGGAAAGTTTCTTTCCACTGAATCGCGTTTGTTCGATTCAAAATACTCAGCACCTTGACTGCCATTTGGAAGTTTGGAAGAAAGGACGTTTGATTATTATGTGATGAGTAAAAACGATCCATGGTTATAATCAGAATGTTGCATAGCCCGTATCGGTATAAGGATCATAATTAGGCCATGTTCTCTTCACCCTCTTGATCAAATTTGCATTGAGTTTGACCCCTGTGAAATTTCGTGGGAGTATTTGGCCAGCTCTGTATTGATTCTAATGTTAGTACTTACGAGATTGACATACGTAACAAGGGTTAGGGTTAAGTTTAGGGTCAGGGTTGATTCCACTTACAGTAAAATATCAACTTTGATATTTCTCGCCTTATCCTTCAAACCGACCTGAGTGATATTATCTCGTTCAAATTTACTACTAGATTTTTCAATCTCTTTCCACATGGGACCCTTTTCACCGATGTAGTCGATAAGAAGTTGTGTATCATTATCAGACCAAGGCGTACGAGTTTGCGATATACCAAAACCATTCTTAATTGCTTGTGCTATTACATTGGAACGAGCGCTGGCTTGGGTAAATGAATGCGCGATAGTACCTGGTTGCTCATCTTGAGGCATTTGCACACTACCTTCATCATCTTCTGGAACTTGAGGTGATCGAGATAGCTCTTTCCTGTATTGATTTTGATGTTCTAGGCCTTCTTGATTTTGTTCGTCATCATCATTGTTAGAAGCTAGAATTGGTGATGGGGATCTGATTTTACGACTTGAAATCTGCCCTCGAGAGCTTTCACCAGCTTCAGTACGCGCTTTTTTGCTACGTTGAGGATTGGGTTTAGGTACGTTTTGATCGGCTTCAAACCCTTGATCTTCGCTATGATCGTCATCATTTGACTGAAATTCGGGTGATGAGGAGGCTTCTTTAGAATTTTTTCTACTAAGCGAATTTTGTGCTCGAGAACTTTCACCCACTTCGGTACGTGGCCGTTTGCTGGGTCGGGCTGAAGATTTAGGTACAGCGATTCTACGCCGGGGTTCCGTATTTCTTTGGTCGGTTTGAAAGTCTTCACCTGAGTTATGACCTTCATCATCCGACAGAATATCTGCAGCTTGGGCTTTACGCTTGTTGGTTTTTGGTTGGGCTGGTTGAAGTACTTCATTGTCCGCCCGAAGGTCTGGAGGAGGGACTTTGCGCTTGTTGTTTCTTGGCTGAGATGGTCCCGGATCATCCGCCTGGGAATCTATGGGAAATCCTTGGCTGTCTTCCACCCACACCACTTTTTGGGCATTTGAGTGCTTCCTATACATCCCACTACGTTTTGAAGTAGCCGTTATCAATGGACGACCTCGAGATACCTGGAGCTGTTCAGGACTTTTATTTTCTTTATTCTGGGAATCGCTGTATTTCTTGAAATTTTGTGTGATTTGAAAGTCCTGTTGCTCTTCTGGTTGTGACGGAGCAGGAATGCTAGAACTGACTCCCATACCACCACTTTTCCGACTTCCCGCCAACTTTCTGAGACTAATAAGCTTCGTTATAGCACTCGGGTTGTCATGAAAGCTAAGAAATTGTTAGCGGGCGTTTGTCTCTTTGAACTATTGGAATGTAACGATAAAGATGAACAAATCTTACTCTTTTTTTGTTCTTGGTGCGGATGCCTGAGGGCCCCTTTCCGAGATTGTACTATCTTCACGTTCTAATACTTCCGGCTCGTAGTCTACACGAATCTCGGGTTCGGAGTCGGGTTGGCCACTTTTAGCAGTTTCTTCTTCAGCATCCGATTGAATATCCTTAACAACTTCTTCAAAGGGTACCATCACATTGTCAATACCACCTCGGCTTTCTACAATCAAATCTACCTCAGCCCAGCGCTTTTCGCCATAATCGACAAGGTCATTGAAGAATTTAGATCTTGGAAATGATTTATTCAGACGTTCAAAATCGACATATCTACCCGAATCCTTTGCTTGACCTGGGGGTAAAAACATACTGCGGATGATGTCTACCCTCTCACCAGTTTTGATGTCTTTTTTCCTAAAACCACCCTCAAAGCAAGAAGTTAGGAGTTCATTGGGATCGAAATTCGAGCCGGGTTCTAACTGACGGGCAGTAAGCTCAAAAAGCTGAGTTCGTATTTCTAACATAATAGTGTGAGTTTCGTTGATCAATCTACTGCTTTCCGATCCATAATCCTTAGGCGCGGCAAACTTAGAAACGAATGGGCGAGGAAACATTTTCTCTAGAGATTGAAGAAATAACATCAACTCTTCTTGTGAAACTTCACTATCCTCCCGCAGTTGAATAACTTGGCCTAGAAGAGTTGCAAGATTCGCCGATTGAAGAATTGCAGTGAAAGGAGTCGCCCAACCACCAAGATCACTTGAGCCAAGACTTGTAGAATTTAATGATTCAGAAACCTTTTCCAGAACAATGTCAACTTCGATAAACTGTTCTCTTCCATATGGCTCTTTGTAAACCTCAAGCTCATTAGAAATGGATTCCAAAGCTTTAAGATGGCGACCCATTTCCTTTGGACGAATTCCTTTCTTGGTAGATTTGTTGATAATCTTCTTAGCTGTATCGTAAAGGTCTCGGAGGGTCTCAATAGCCGACCTAGAATTAATAATTTGCATTACCCGTTTCGTGTGTGATGTTGTGCGCGTATCATCTGAGAAATTGCTGCGGCCTTCGTCCTCCGAATCGTATTCTTGCCCACTTGCGACCTTGGTTGTGTCAAGATCCTCTTCATCTTGATCTGCCACTTTGGTAGCTTCAGGGTCCTCCTCCTCATCAGCTTGTTCGCCAGCTTCAGAATCTTCTTCATCATCGGCTTGTTCGCCAGCTTCGGGGTCCTCGTTCACCTTGGCTTGTTTGGTATCTTCCTCCTCTGAGCCGTATTCGTCCTCTGAATTGTATTCCTCCCGACTTGCAACCTTGATTGTATTAAGATCCTCTTCATCTTGGTCTACCGTTTTGATAGCTTCAGAGTTCTCCTCCTCATCGGCTTGTTCACCAGCTTCAGGATTCTCGTCCACCTCGGCTTGTTCGACATCTTCGGCCTCGGATGAGAGTTCTTTATCTTCTGCAACCATGGACAATTCTATAGTTTATGAGCGACAATTAACAAACACAACGTAAAGGATGCTAACCTCTGCGACCGGGTGCTCGTTTGCCAGCAGCTTTGCGACCACTCCTAGAATTCTGTTGCTCATTTTTATCACCCGTACTCTCAACACTTTCTTGGCGAGGTATACGAACATCCAGCTCTACACTTTGGCTACGAGTCAATCGCGTGGTTTTTTGAACAGGATTTGTGGATTTGGTTGGAGGTGAAGATGAGAGGTCTCGCGACACCGACCGCGCAGATGTTCGAGCCATGTCGAATATCCCGATGCGACGATCAAAGGGTTAGTCGTACCCAACGACGTTTGGCGCAACAGGCTTTATGTCTTATCGTAGATGTCGCAATGGTGTTTGTTAGTGTAGGTGTGCGGAGTTGATATTGTTGTGTGGATGAACTGACGCGTTTTGTGTTGTGTTGCTGGGTGGAGATTGTGGGTGAAAGATGCAGTAGGAAGTGGGGGGACGGCTTGAAGCCTAAAGAATTGGGGTGCAGAATTGAGGCGGTACAGTCGCGCAATCACGTGTTCTACTGGATGTCTTTCTCGCCTTGTTATGGTGGATGATTCGAAGTAATATTGCGAATAAGGGTGTAAAGTGTGCACTGGGCAGTAACAAGAATTGAACAGACAGTTCTCGGACAACCCATATTCAATTTGGAAAGAATGAGAACAGGAACTATACCGAAGCAAGTTTCAAAGGAAGAACAGGCACCTAGGTATGCATTGTGTCAATTCAAGTTCGGCAGAGCACACTGCTTTACGTTTGTTCATTTTCATGAATTCGACGTCAACAACGGGAGAGAGGGCAAGGTATCTAGATGATACATTTTCTACAAATATAGGAAGCTTTCCATTCCTTGCTTGATCCAGCCAACTATCCCTCAGATTACACGTATACTTGCATTCGTGCTTCCAAAGAACGGTCTAGACGAGCGAAGATGTATAGAACGGAAATAGAGTTCTGACCCTTACCTCTTCAATGCCAATCATTGATTCCTTGATTAGGTCCTTGGATCAGGGGGCAAGGGAGGGATCAACTGGATAAAGATTTGAGCGTCTTCTCCTGAGAACCTTCAATTTCTCTAGAATCGATACTGTACCGTACTTGTCGTATTGCTCTCCTTGTGCTGTACTGTTGTGCCGTTAACCGACCTGAGCATTTCTTACAGCTAATCCCAATAACGATATAAAACACATTCTCTTCCGTTCGTGCATAGTTCAGGGGTTCACCGGGCTCTTAGATCTTCCTTATCAACACCTCAACGCCTTAACGCCTCGTACTCTCTCCGGTTCGTACGTAGTTCAGGGGTTCACCGGTTCTTGGATCCGCCTTCCTCACCAGCGCCTCAACGCCTTAACTCGACGCCCTCACGCCTCCAAGTCTCTCCTATCTCGAACTGGAGTGCTGCCCAGGTGCCGGTGTTAGATGAGCCGTGAGACTTGATGGGTCCAGCAGAATCCCCCGTGTCCCCCAAAGCCACCCACAACGTACCCCTTGGACTTGGACTTCCCAAATCGCTAAAATGTTAGAGAGCGAGCATCTATTAATAAATGATACGACCAACTTCATTCAATTGAACCAATCATCATTCCCGCTGACTGCAAAAGCATGAGCCACAAGGAAAGAGCGGATCCCTTTTCCTTGAGGTTTCCTCTTTCGGTGCACTGAACAAATATTGTCGTATTACCTACCCTACCGTATTACCTCCATACATCCCATCGTACGAATTCGACTATTGCTAGAGCACGACTATTTGAAACCTTTTTTCTTCTTCTCAATATACACCTTTTTATTTTTCTTGTCGGATCTTCTTCTCTGATATTTCAATTCAAGGTATGCTTTAATCCATTTCACAAGATTGATTAACCATCGACTTACATTTCAATCCTACTAGACACGTCGTTGGAACTCTGTCTCATACCGTTCCCCCATTGACGCCTCACGTATCCTCACAACCAACAATTTCTATCCCCTGAGCATACCTCTCCTCCGCCTCAATTACAGCTTCATTACATCTGCCAACGTCAATCAATAGATCTAATTCAAGATGAGATTCCGGAGAAAGCAATCCCCATTGCTTTTACTCTTACTGCCATCGTTGGCTCTGGCCCTATCACCTGCGGCACAAGATAACATAGCTGCCGTTTCGAAAGACACCGATGCGCAAACAGGGAAATTAGACAAAATTGATCCATCAGCAGCTGTTGCAACTACTGCCGATAAACCATCATATGGGCTTGGTACGAAAGATGCGCCCGTCGATGGTAAAGATGGAAAACCACACGCTGGGCCATTTGTAGATACCACCAAGAAGGATCCCACGAAAGACTCTGCAACGAGTGAAAAGGCGGATACCACGGATTCCAAAGATTCCAAAACTTCCAATTCTAAGCTTAGTGATGGAGAATTGGTCCCACCTACAGCCAAAACAAGCAAAGAGAAGCCAATGCTTGATGACAAAGGCAAAGAAATCCCCCAAAGTAACGATGGAGTTATGAACGATCCAGGCAGAGAAGCACCTAAACATGGCACAACTGGTACTGAGGGAGGTGTGAGTGCGAAAGATAAGACACGAAAGGGTCAAGAAAGTCAAACGGGAGAGAAGGCTGAAAAGAAACCTGCATCACCTAAAGAAGCACCACCGATACCTCACGATACCGAACAAAAAATCCAAGGCGATGCCAAAGATCCACAGAAGAAAGATTCGACGATTAAAAAGGGTTCCGCTGATGACAAGGAGACTGGTAGTACTGATAACTTCGGATTGGATAAGCCTACAGATCTTCCAGACAAGACACACAATGATCCTCATCCAATTCCTAATTCTGCCAACAAGGACCATTTAGATGTTACGAAAGCAGATTCAAAGGGTATTCCAAAGCTTGAATTAGGAGAGGGCAATGATGGTCTTATTCAACCTTTACATTCATATCTTCTTTCACTTACCATGATTTTATTCTCTGAAATCGGAGACAAAACATTTTTAATCGCAGCATTGATGGCGATGAAGCACGATAGACTTCTCGTATTCTCCGCCGCCTTTTCCGCATTGATTGCTATGACAATCCTGTCCGCAGTGTTAGGTCATGCAGTACCTACCTTGATTCCAAAACGATTTACCAATTTCTTAGCCGCAGGATTATTCTTGATTTTTGGAGGACGTTTGTTGAAAGAAGGTTTAGCCATGAGTCCAGATGAGGGTGTAACTGAGGAAATGAAAGAAGTAGAAATGGAACTTGAAGAAAAAGAGCACCTTGCAAAACAACAAGGAAGAAGACGTTCATCGGTTTCTCCATATGCTTTGGAAATGGGTCTTGGAGGAGGGCAAAGAGCAAGCACAAGAAAATCTAGATCAGGATCACGTCTTCCTTCTCCGCCAAGAAGTCCTTCAACTTCTTCAGATCGATCCCCTTCTCCTAAGAGATCAACATTGAAAAGTGCAGTAGGAGGCTTGAATAATCTTCTTTCATTACTCCTTAGTCCAGCATGGGTTCAAACTTTTGTAATGACTTTCCTTGGAGAATGGGGTGATAGAAGTCAAATTGCTACTATTGCTATGGCAGCTGGTCAAGATTATTGGTGGGTTACTGGAGGAGCAGTTAGTGGTCATGCGGTTTGTACTGGTGTGGCTGTTATTGGTGGGAGAGCCATTGCTGGCAAGGTCAGCTTGAGAGTTGGTAAGTTTTTACTCTTTGCATTATGTTGTATTGAAATAAACTAATAATTTTGCAGTAACATTAGGAGGCGCAATTGCCTTTTTAATCTTCGGAGTTATCTATCTCGTCGAGGCTTTGTATTATGCTTAAGGTGGAAAGCTGGAATGCCTTTCTCTTTGAGTACTGGAGGACATGAAGATCCTATGTAACAAGATTCAATTCATTCAATTCAATTTCGCCTCCTTCAATTCTTATCTCGGTCTTTCACTTCGGAACCTAAACTATCAATTAATACATTCCTTTTGCATGCCTCTTTATACACGATGAGGATGAAGCGATTTTTCCTTTTCTTTTTTCGGACGTTGGTTGGGTTTTGGTCTAGGAAGTGAATGCTCAAAAAAGTGGAAGGAGGAGAATGGGAGAAAGTTACATTACAATACTACTTTACTTTGTTACTAATACATGAGGGATTGATGGGTAGGTGGATGAAATATGTGGGGACGAATAGGTAAAAGGATGACCTGGTTAGTGATGGAGGGTATGGAAAAGAGATATGCATTATTATTGTATTCTAATTCTATCAGCGACGTAATGGATCGGATGATATGGTCTTGGTTCTGGATGGATGGATAAGTCTAGATGACTGATATGTTTATAGAGAAGGGAGGAGAGGAGAGCGCGGAAATGAAAGTTTCAATCAAGAGGATTTTTATGTATACATGAACTGAATTGAACTGAAATGAACTGAACTGAACTGAACTGAACTGAACTGAACTGAACTGAACTGAACTGTATATATGTATATATGTATATATATAGGAGTAATTAGTTATTCAAAGCAAGAATGAAAGTAAAGCAAAGAGAGAACTAGAAAGTAATTGATTTCTGTGTACCTACTTACTTACCTACCTATCTATCTTTTCTTACGTTTACAAATCATAAAAATGATACAATACAATATAATATAATAGTTTCCAGAAATATATATAAAATGAGTTTACTAGTTCATTAGTTTATAAGTTAAATATTTAGCTTCTATTAGAGTATACTTATAGATTATGAAAATTCTAAATTCCAAAATCACAAATCACACATACTCTCCCGCCCCCATCCCCCAAGACCCCTCAACCATCAACGAAATATCACTCCAAGTCTTGACCAAATTCTTGCGAAACCCATCTAGCGAGATCGTCTTACCCATAACTTGCTTAAGCTGTTCGCCTTTTTCCGAAACCGACGGTCCGGTCATGATGATTTGGTATACGGCTTCTATGAGATCGCCGGGATACCTCCTCACAAGCATTGATGTGGGTATTATGGTAGCACCTTTAGTGGGAGGCATACTGTATGACTGGCTGCGATATCTTTCCGTCTTTGTGTCAATGCTTGCCCTTATTATCATTGATATAGCGCTGCGGCTTACCATGACCGAAAAAAAGCGGGCACGAAAATGGCTATAAGTACACAACGACCCTTGTCGTGTTGAAACTTATGGAACAATCGTCCTCAGACAAGAATTACGGACTCCCAAGTGCGAGTGGAAGACTCCTAGAGCTCATCGCAGTCAATGGTTGAACCTCGGGGCTTAAAGAAGAAGGCTGAACTCATTTCACACCCTCTACCTATCATTACTCTCCTGCAGAGCCCTCGCATTCTCGCTGCACTTTATGGTAAGTGGGTAGAAGCCACGATCGTCATTGGATTTGATAGTGCTCTTCCTATATTTACCGCAGAAGTATTTGGTTGGGATGCAGCTGGTGCTGGACTTGTCTTCCTTACTATCACAATTCCTTTGATTTCTGCTCCACTAGTTGGAATGCTTTCAGATAGATTCGGCCCTCGTTGGGTATCGATAATAGGCTTTGTGATGGGAGCAGTATCCACCACCTTACTACAATTCGTGAGGGAAAATAAGGTATCTGATATTATGATTATGTGCATCTTGCTCACTATTGACGGTAAGTCTTTGGAACTTTCCCAGCCTTGAGAATAAGTTGCCTATACAGGAGATCACATATGGTGAAATACAATGTTTTGAGTAAAGAGACGACTGACTCGTGGATGATAGGGTTTGCTTTCGTATTTATGATTTCTCCTTTAGCTGCAGACTTGACTACAACTGTGATTTGCATAGATCACGATCGTCCAGGTGTTTTCGGCAAGTCTGGAGCTTACGCACAGGTTGGTGCTCTTTTCACATGCGCAATCGAGCTTGGTGTACTTTCAGGTCCAGTCTGGGTTAGCTTGGCTTACGAACCTTTAGGGTGGAAAGGAACGGTACTCGGAGTCGGTATTCCAAGCTTGACACCACTGCCAGGATTGGTAAGTGCAATATGATTCTTTTCACTAGATGAAATAAAAAAGCACCTCCGATTTTTGAGAAATATCAGCTAATATGCCTAGATAATATATGGAGGAGAGCGTTACCGCCCTATTGCGGAAGAAAGCTGATGTGATTCGAAGAGTTTGTGGTGTTCAAAGATTGAGCTTCATGACATTGCTAAAATGCAGTGAGGATTTGCCATGTAGAATCGTGTCAAAGTCAAATCATGCTGCTGTGAATGACTCTATTGTTGGTCCAATCCCACCTAATCTAACCCAACCGAACCTAGTTAGAAATAAAGGGTTTCTCCATTTTTGGAAGAAAAGGAGAGAAGATCTGAAAAGTGGATAAAAAGGAAAACGAAGCTAAACAGTGAATCTTTGAAGTCAATTAGCCTTTTAGTCTGTATAGTCATTAGTCAAAGGAAAATGGGAGCATATATCCTGGTAGATCCTTGTTGAGTTGAGCCAAGATGCAAATTTCTTGTGCAGCCTTAGTAGTACCTAGTAACCAAGACACAGCGTTAGACCAAGAGATTCTTGTGAGCTTTTTGAGCGTTTCCGGTTCTACAAAAGTAAAAATGGAGAGGTAACTTCTTCTTTCTTCAAGAACATGTAGCATATATACATCTCGGTGTTTGTATCAAGCATGGTATGTTGTGAAATCACCCTATTAGGTACTAGCTGGGAGGATGTGATGTAGCATTCGTTGGTCGAGGCTGAAGGGTGCTTGTTTTGTCACTAGACTTGATATAAAGAACATTGTAGTGTCTGGGAGCTGCGGTTATGCATAGCTGCTCCGGCCTCAGTATCAAAAGCCTTAGCATTTCGACCAAGTGAAAAGATCCAACAATTCAGTTATAGCTGACAACGAATGATGAATGTCAGATCCACCATCTATAGCACCATCCCAAGCTTCACTTATCGGAACATCAGAAGAGACCTGTAGACCATCTATTGGAATTGTAGGTATGAATTCCTCAGAATCACTAGTTCTCTCGATCGATCGCAATGGTCACTAAACCGTGTCTCTATATCGAGATAGGATTCTTCAATCCGCCAAAGAGGATGAGTGTTGACATGTTTGGCTTTTGGCAAGGTTAATATAAGAATCTCTCATCCTCGTCCTCGAAGTCGAATGTATATTCTTTGTATATTTCGAACACCTTCGAATTGGAAATAAGAACCATTGCCCGTTGAATCGTTATCTTTTTAAATTCCCAAACAATGAACTACTGCTTGATTGGATGTTTTCCGATGGAGGTGGCTAGATATTCAGATCAAATAGATGAATAGATATATACCCAGAAGGTCAATGCACTCTCCACAATCCCCCCC
>PHWZ01000485.1:11016-27715 GCA_004379285.1 Botryotinia calthae
CCCATGCACAAGGCTGAGAAACCACCACATTTTCCCACCCTCACTTCAGCCTTCCCTCCCCTCCAAAATGCCCCTCCTCCTCGTCCTCCCCCTCCAAAAACCATGTCCCGGCTCTTCACCTTCCTAAAAACCTCTCCATTCCCCCTCCCCTCGATTCTCAAACCGAAATCTCTCTTCAAAAACTCCCCCAAATCCTCCAACTCCTCTCCTACACCCACACCCTCCCCAATTCCCCCCTTCCTCAAAGAATTCACCTACTGGTCCCTCATCATCGCCTCCTGGATCCCCGCATCCATCTTCTTCCAAGACCATATCGCAGAGCTGCATATCATCAATGGCGCCTCCATGTATCCCTTTCTCAACACAGGGTACAACGAGAGTCTGACGCGCGATGTGTGTTTAGTAGATAAGAGGAGGAAGGGACGGGATTTGGAAAGAGGAATGCTTGTTTCTTTTAGGTAGTTTTGTTTTTCTTTCTCTATTTTTCCTATCTTTACTTTCAATTTTCAATTTCCTATCCAGATGCAAGATGCAGAATCCAAAATCCAATGCTTATGCTAATTTTCCTTTCCTCAAAACAGATCCCCCTACCACCCCGAAACCCTCGCAATAAAACGAATCATCGCGCTCCCGGGTGACCGCGTCTACACACACGCCCCCTATCCCTACCCCTATGCCGATATACCTGCGGGACACGTTTGGGTCGAGGGCGACAATGCCGATTCGAGGAAAACATTAGATAGTAATCATTATGGACCGATTGCGATAAATTTAATCACCGGAAAACTGACGCATGTGCTTTGGCCTTGGGGGAGTAGGGGGAGAGTTAGGTGGGAGCAGTGGAAGGGGAGGACGAGGGTGGTGAAGGGGTGGAATGGTGGGGCGTGATCTAATATGAAGATGCGATGGAGAATTTTGATGGTAATTGGATGGTTGGTCTGGTGTTTCTTCAATGAGCTTGTCGTGCTGGGGACTCTTGATGTGCATCACCAATTGAAGGATGTACGAAGTATAAAAGCTGGGTGTAATTGATTTCTAATACTATCTAAGCCGGACCTAGTAATTGTCAATCTAGGGAACCATCTATCTATTCATTCTTCTTTTCCTCCTCTACCTCCGGTTTCTTATCTGCAGCTACTCCCATCGCACTTAACGCCTTTTCGATCTTTCTATACGCAAACGAGAAGCCTGGGTAAAGGAATGGTCTCAGATCATATCGATTATCATCAGGCGAATATTGCTCAGCATGATAACTCGGTGTAAGCGTAGTCATCTTATGACGATTAATAGAATAGCACCAAAAGAACCATCTAGTTTTTTCATAAATCTCTCTTGGGGAGAGGACATGACCCCATTCATGTAGAAGTTTGGTCCACATTCCATATGGTCCCAATTTATCCACTTTGCGAAGACGACCGTAGATTGATAACTCGTTGTAGCTCATACCCATATCAGCCTCATCACTCTGTACATAATCCTCAGTGATAGGTTCGAGTTCAGCGGTTGGTGGAGCGTCGATAAAGTCTTGGAGGAGCGGCATTTCAAATTCTGTACTAGCCCAAAGAATGAATCTTTTCAAATCCGTTTTGGAAATGGCACCAATGGGATTAATATCTGCACTACTGCAATCGTATTTTGTGAAGTAACCTCTGAGTGATTCGTCGACATTGGCAGATCCTAAGACTAATAAAGATCCGGGTTTTGTTCTTCCACGAACAGTAGGTAAGAGTTGGGCAAAGAGATAAGCTAAGACCATGCGAAGTCTAGCTTGGATGTTTTGCAATGCCAAGTTCGATGCCGGCGTTCCTCCATACATTTTATATTTAGGCGTGTAACTGGTAACAGTTGTGAACAATGTGGTGACTGCTGAAACAACAGTGTCAATGTTGAAATCAAGATGGTAACTACCAATCTTTCCCCCTAAATCCTTGGCGCGACCTCGTGTCTCTGCCGAGGAGTTTTGAGATCCCATATAAGCAGTATGAAAGATGCGATTGGCAATATCCTGTGAGCTGGATGGACGCCATTTGCTATCTTCCTCTTCTCCAACAATTCTGAGTAGATCTTCAACAACCTGAGGGTTATCCCCTTTCTCAACTGCTGCATAGACGATTCGACACATCGAATGAACTATGACTGAAGTAGCACAACTATCGATTCCTCCAGATAGTGGCACAAAATATCCCGCTTGACGAGATCGACGAAGATAATCCCATAAGAAACAAGCTGGGCCAAGCGCAATCTCTTCCTCAGGAACGTGATATTTGATTGGAATTTCCTTGGTAGGTTGCACTGAGGGATTCACGTCCTCAGCGTCACTCGAAAGGCTCATACCGGCTTCAATTCTTTCATATGCTGCGGTTTCCCTCGATTGCATGGCACGGGATCTGAAAGTTCTATATGCCCTCACCTCTTCTAGATCAACAGTGGCAGTCACTACTTCCACATCGTATAAAGAAAATTGACTTGCTTGAGCGACAACTTTACCGTTGACAACAATCATGGCGGATCCATCATAGTAAAGACGATCTCCATCACAGCCCTGCTGATTAGCATATAAATATATGCCTCCGGCCTTCAAAGTAGCTTCCTTGATAAGTTCAAGACGAATGTTTAGCTTTCGAAGCTCATGATGACTACCACTGCTGTTGGTAAAGATCTCAACACCATCCAATGACATATTTATATGTGGTGCCCTTGGTGTGAATAACTCCTCACAAGTCTCAGCACCAAAGCACGAATCATAAGTACTGATAACAGCATCTCCAATTGGGACTTTATGTTGACCCGTTACTTTCGTGATCAGTCTTGGCAAATAGTACTGCTCAACGATTCTCTCTCCTTTCCATGGTGTGAACCATCTCTGTTCACGATAATTCCCATCAGAAGCCAGAGAGAGCTTAGGTCGAATGAGTAATATCTATTTTTTAGTCAGTTTCAGCTCATCATCAAAAAAATATCCAATAGTTCACTAACCTTAGAATTATAAACAATAATTCTACAATTGTAGTTCACATTTTTATGGCGAACGGGCATTCCAATGTCAAGTAGAATTTCCTGACATTCCTCATGAGCGATGATTTGCGCCAGAGATTCCCACGAATGCAATTCTGTATCTGATTCCAGACTACCATGGATTAGCTCAAATTCAATTCTTCAAAAGATCTTTCAAAAGTCCAGATGACAAGTCCGGCAACCAGAAAGTTTCAACTTCTGAATTTAATCTGAAGGTTTATATCATTGAAATCATTGAAACCCTCAAACCCCAAAATCCCAAAATGGCAATACTCACACCCCATCCCTCCTCATCCCTCCCTTCTCAATACTAAAACAAGTCACTTACAAATGATCCTGACACCCATATCCCGTAACCTCCAATTCCGGTCCCACCCTCAACGACGCCCCCGCCTTCTTTGCGCGTCGAATACTCTCAATAATGCGCTTTTGATTGCCGTCAAAATCCAGCGCCCACTGATTCAGATTGCATGTTGCGAGGGTTGCGAGATGACCCATCGTGACGAGCTTTGCGCAATGATAAAGTTGGGTGATGTGATATGATATGATATGATATGATGTGATGTGAGAATATGATGTTGGTAACTTATAAAAGTATCGCGGAGGATATGTAATAAATGGGCACATGGGATATAGTTTTTGATGGTGGGGGCGGGGTCATCATGTGATTTCCCGATGGGGTTTCGGTGATGTAGACTTCCCCAAATCTCATTTCATCTCATACCGAACGAGGAACCACAATCAGAATACATTCAACAGGAAGAAAGATATAGATGCTGTTTATTATCTAACTCATACTATAATGAAATAGATCTAGACGAAAGAGTAGGTAGAGTAGGTAAAAGAATATATATGTGAAAGCTAATCAGAGAGTGAGGGATCTAGAGTATTCATTTATATCAAATTTACGACGTAGTGGAATAACAAGAGTGTGGGTGATGATTTTGGATATCTTTCTTTGAAATTTTTTTCAATTATATTAGATTATTTAGATACCATTTCATGATGATGTATCCATTGATATCCCTTCCTCTTTTTCCTCATCTATCTATTTCTTTCTTCGTCTGCATAAGTTAGACGAATGATCAATTATCATTACTCCCGCTCATCTATTCGAGTACATATCTAATCTTGGATATATGATATGATATGAAATGATATGATATATCCTCTTCTCCTCCCTTTCCCCTTGCCAGAAATGTTGAAGCCAGCATCCATCACGAAAAAACAAATCTTTAAAAGAACGACAAGAAATAATTAAATATACACCCCCAATCTAAGATTCTAAACCCCCGAATCCTCCTGTATAATAGCATGGCCATTCCACGCCGTACACGTATCCAGCATCTGCGTCGTATCCAACAGTTTTGGGATTTCGCTCGCACGCTCCAAGAACTGCATTGCGAATCCCATGCTGGTGTGCCATCCAATATGACAATGCATGAGCCAAGCTCCGGGATTATCCGTCTCGAATGCGAGAACGAGATATCCACCTCCTGGCAATGTGGCTACGTCTCTTCGAGGGGGGTTGTTAAGATTGTATGTGGAAACGGCGGTTGTGGCATCGAATGTAGTGGACTGCTGGCTCACGACGAAGAAGTCGTGGCCGTGGAGATGGATGGGATGGGGAACGGGGAGGGCGCTGTGGATAACGAGGTAGATCCATTCATTTGCGTTAGGGACTTCGACGAGATTATCCGGTGTCCCGAATGCGGTGACGTTGTTTTGAACCATGAGAAGAGTTGGATCTTCCCATTCAGAAAGGAAAGTAGAGTTGTTGAGATACCATTTGAAAAGTTTTTGGGAATTTTGAGCAACGGTGACTGCTTCTTCCGGGCTTTTGGAGGCTGATGAGACGGTCTTTGGGAGGTATGGAACGAGTGAGGCGACAGGCTCGTCAACACATTCATCGGTGAAAGTGTAGCCGGTGGTTTTAGGGAGACCGGTTGAAGAACCATAGTGGAGAACACCTCGGATATTATCCGAGTTATCGTTTTCGGAGCAAGAAGATTGAGGAATGGCACGGATGAAGAAATCAGAGGCGACAGATGCTTGGTTTGCGGTGATGACTACATCGTAGCGTTGTCCTGTGAGAAGGGTGTTAGTGGGGGTTTATACGATGATGAGGTTAGGATAATACTAACCAATAGCAATATTGAGAATCTTAGTTTGATATGGAACAATAGGAACGAAATCCATCGCCATAACAGTCATGGTATGACTATCGACTGAGAACTTGAACTGAGAATCGATGGCACTATTTACAAGACGGAATCTGTATGATTTTCCTGATTGAACACTTGTTGAGAAACGAGAACCAGTTTGATTACTAGCACCATCCGCTCCGAAAACGTTGGTACCGTTGATAAGACCTGTAGTCATTGATTGAGGGCCAACAGTTTGAACCTTTTCATATAGCTCATCAACAGTTTCATGACCCCAATCACTAAGCATAAGCGTTCCCTTATCCTCGTCGTAGTTAGCCGTGGCAGGACCATTGATAATAATACCACCAGCAACACCTTCCCATGCTTGAAGACCAACGTGAGAATGATACCATGATGATCCATATTGAGTAGCTCTCCATCTGTAGGTATAAGTATCTCCATATGCAATAGGACATTGGGTAACTGATGGAACTCCGTCGTTTTGATTGGTATTTTTTTGATGGATACCATGGAAATGAATACTCGAACCATTGGTAGTGAGACTGTTTGTCACATGTACCACAATATTATCACCCCAGTCGGCAATAATGGTTGGTCCTGGGAGACTTCCGTTGATAGTTTGAACATATCTTGAGATTCCATCAGGTGAAGCAACGCCACCTTGAACATTGAACCAGTACTAAAATGTGATGTTAGAGAAAGTTATCAATCACTTGAAAAAGTTCTTACCTCGCGAGTGACACCAGTATTTGGCACTTCATTGTAGTAATCAGTGCTTGTAGAATAGCCACACCACTTTGATCTATCAGCAGCGGTATTGCCTGCGCATGGGGTTCCTGATGCTACAGCCGAGCTTGAAGTTTTGCTTGTCGAGGATGCCGTTGAAGAAGCTGTGCTAGTGATCGAAGATGGTTTGGCAGTTGAAGACACAGTATTTGCAGTTGTTGATGTTGACTTGACACTCGAAGTGGTCGTAGGCTTAGCCGTTGTGGCAGTGAAACTAGTGGTAAGGATGGGAGGAAGCGAAGTAGTTGTAGACAATAAACTCTGAAGCGAACTCCATTTAGATGAAGCTACGGATTGAAGAGAAGAGAGAGAAGTTTGGATAGCTGCAGAGCTGGTAGTTTTGCCGCTTGTTGTTGAACACTTGTTTGATGTAACGGGATTGCTGTTTCCAAAGGTAAGAATTGATGGGATTATAGAAACTTTCGTGGCGACCAAGCACTCGGCTTGGTTGATGATTTTAAGAAGGTCTGCTTGAAGTGCGGCAATTGGATTAAAGGACCATCCGAAAAGAGGGCTTGCTTGAATTTGGCAAAATGAAAGGCACAAGGCCAAAAGAATGTGAAGACGCATGATGTAATTCCCACAAACTTTCTAATATATAAAATTCGGTGTTGAAGTTTGTGTGGTATAAACGATTGTTGTGGTCCTCAAGTGAGGTTACCAAAATAAGAAAGAAAGCGAACGTAGAAGGGAAAGAATGAAAAATGTATTGTACTAGATTGTAAAGAATGAGATCGTACCTGTGGGAATGATTCTCCCTTAAAAGAATATTTTGCAATAGCAAGATTCAACAGCTCGAACCGGGTAAGATGAACTATTTAGGAGCCACATCGATGTTTTACTGTCAAAGTCCTCTGGACCCGAGCACCGAGTAGACATTTCCCTTGGTACAGTATTCACACAAACCTCAAAGAGACTTAGGACGCAAAATCTTAGTGCAATCCACCACACAGATCTCCACAATGGTAGGCCTCGAGTTCGTACTAGATTGACAGTGCAGACAACCAAAATATCTTAGTGCTTTGATCACCCCAAGAGGGGTCCGAAATAGTATTAGGATAAACATCTGACAAGTCCAGTAGTCAATAATGGATGCCACCAGCCGCGTTGAGGACCAGGCAGGAAGATACTTGGGGGAAAGCTAAGATGGAATAACAATTCTGAGCCTCTGACAAGCATACACTATAGGCTTGAAAAGGAGACCTGCATTTGAATCTGTCCTAGGTCAAAGGTGTGAAGGGTAGATGTCGTCCGTGCATCCATTTTCAAATGTTTTACCAAGTAAGGCACGAGTAGCTAGAGGCTAAAATAATTTCGGGGTCCTAAGGTTAAGCGATGTACAAGCCTTGGTATTAGTTCTTCATTTGATGAATGATCGGACATTTTACTTCTTCTCGTACCTGACTAGTTTTGTTTGTAGACTCAACTTGTACTAGTGGTGAATGATGTCCAAGGTCGAATAAGAGAGTAGCCATTCCAAATAGAGAGTACTACTAGAGCATTTCTCTCTCTCTTTGAACTTATGGTACGATGAGAAAGCTTTGCAACTCGGTAGTCAGGTACCATCTGCAATGGTTCGCTTCGTATAGCAAGTTAGTAAAATGTAATGACATGGGTATTGGTGACACCTCATTGTCTTTGTTTGACTGATGACCTGCATGCTCTAAGATAATCGTTCAATCATCCGTGGAAGCGTTTTACAAACGGAGATTTCAGGATGTCTTGTGTGTGTGATCAAAACATTATGTCAAAAGATGATAACGATAACGCCACTGAATGGCTGATGAACACAATCTGCTGAGTACATTGTTGAACTCCAAGGCTCGAATGCATGGATCTGGATCTCGTGCCTGTTTCATCTGACATGTAGTAGTGGGAGATCTTTAGACGATCAACGTTAACAGGTAGGCGTAGCTTGGAAGAATGAAAAAAGATATAACTCATCTTAGGTAATCTTACGAGAGGCCAATGAAGTATGTGATCGAGGAAGGACAGGAGAGGCTGAAGAGGCTGAAGGGAAGAAGAAACGAAAATGGATGACCCAAGAAAAGAAGAAGTTTTGAAACACGATGGGGGATCTACTCACGGGAGATCGTCCTTGCATTCGTATATCGCTCGATCATGGCGAACGATACGAACATGATGAAATAGATTCAACTGGCTAGCTTGACATCGGGTGGTCTACGGACGTAATTCGCACAGCCATTTCATCTATCTATCCTCGAATCACCATTGAATAGAAGTTCTCAATCTCCTTTTCCAAGACGGCAGAATATCAATGTATCCCCTCCGTACCCATCTCATCGAACCCACCCGCTCCGCTCTAGAAATATATGCAGAGACTTTATACTTCATACGTTCCGTTATGGATTTATATCTCCAAGTTTCAGATCCGATCTATGCCGAGAGAAACTCCAGCTCTTCATCGTCTGATACCAAGTTCAGATTGTTCAATTCATCACAATATTGTGTTATTAGTCTGTTAAACTCATCCTTTGAAACGTTGCAACGAAAATGCTGCGGAACCGTGCACTTGTGCTCTCCGATATCTTTCCAGCTAACGGCAGCTACTTTCCTTCAACCGCCTCTCACAACATTATTCAATATGTACTAACAATTAAATTTCTTATTTTGATTTCATCAAAAAGCTGACATCTAGTCAATTATTGACTCAAAGTCGTTCTTGGCAGATTCTTGAGATCAAAGTAGGGGTGCGATACGGTTTAAAATCAATTTTTGTTTTTTGGATCTTTCTTTCTTTTTTTTCCATCTAGAATCCGTCTGTTTCTCAGAGCAGAGTCGCGGGACCCTTTTCGCTTCTCTTCACCCTCTCCTCTTCAATCTTCACCACCCATCTAATGGCTCGGACTGTCGGAAAAATTTCCGTCTAATTACTTGCACTCTTTGAGTTAGAATCTCTGAGTTCCAGCGAGGGAATTCCTTCCCATCAACACCCGTGCAGATCGTATTTGGGATTTGGGTATGAGCACTCTCGAGCCACTCCACCACGCACCTACATTCAGATCGAGAGCCGGGTACAATTGCACGTTTTTCACTATCGCATCCAAGCACCATGTGGCGTGAACTAACTATTTCATATCATCGGCCAGGCTGGCGAAAGGACCCTTGATGTGCTGGTGTGCCATTGCACTGACTTACGTTCTTGTCATCTCGCGTTATTGATTGTGTATCTATCCCCGTTACGGCTCAAGCTTCCACAGGGTCAGATACTTTTCCCCTGACTAGTGAAGGTCCAAGATAGTTCTTGGTGCATTGAAAAGCTTTTCTATTGGACATGTTGAAGCTGATAAAGGACCTTTACAAGTCGGCCCCGAGCTTTGGTGTCCGAATATTTGTTTTCCCGTTCGATATAATATTAACGGTGAGTTCTTCGTATTCCCAAGTGACTTGTTGTATACCCAAATTTTCGTTCTTTTCATACATTTCATCGCTTCCTCGTCCTCTCCTGGTATCAGGATCTTCATTCGTTTGACCACCATACATTCTCTTTACAAATTCAAGAAAACATGAAGTTTACGTCTTCTCTCCTGTTCCTCTTCGGGGGACTGGCATCTACTGCTGTTCTTCACAAACGTACTTCTAGTACTGCCGACTCATTCCACTTATATGCGTATGGTACAGGAATTGGTGGCCTTCCAATATTCTACTCTGATGGTAAGTTATCAATCGTGTTACCATCTATTAGTTTCACGCAACTGATTGAACAAATAGGAAATGCATTTATCGGTAACACTATTCCTGAGGGCTCCAAAGTTAACGCAAACATCACATGTAAGAATCTCTATCACCCATAAGCACATTCATTCTCCAACTAACATACTTCCTTCCAGTCACACCAAGTTCCTCCAGCGAATGGATCGTCACACCCAGCAGCAGCGGCAACAATGTAGCATTTACCAACACGACCACATCCGCACTCGTCATCAACCCAACCTCTAGCGGACTCACCCACGTGGGATTTACCGGCGCGGCAGTTGGGAATAGTACCACCAAGGGACTCAGCGTATCGACTGCTGGAAACGGTACCACCAAGGGATTTATCTCGTTTGGAAACTGGGCCATGTGGAAGGATCCGAGCACGGAGAAAATCGTGTCGAATTTCTATGCGACGCCGCATTGTGATGGGGTGTGGCAGTTGATGTGGAATGCGGAGGATGTTGATGATGGGTCGAGTGTTAGTGTTGCTGTGAGGAAGACGGCTCCTAGTCATTAGGGATGTGGAGGGGAGGGTTAAGAGAATTAGGAGTTGTGCATGAAAGGCGGGGTTGGGGAGAAGAGGGCAGAAGAGGGGTTGATAGAGAAGGGTCTCTGTTAGGCATTCCGTGGAGCCAGGGAGAGGGAGCGAATATGTGTATATTACATTCCTCCCCAGATTAATCGTGCTCGTTTCGATATTAGTAATTATTCATTTCAATCCAATCGTTTTAAAGATTATTGTCTGTGTATTTCCATTATACTCGAGTGTATATATGGACAAGTACCTAGGAAGTTGGCGTTCGAATGCTTTAATTTGATGTTTTTTTTTGCTCTTGCTTGCGATAATCCGATATGGATAAAGCCACTGAGTAACTATTCATAATCCTTCATTGGTGGGTTATTTGGAGATTTATTCGATGGGTCATGTTGAGCAGGTATTTAATTTATACCTGCTTGCTCGATGCCCACATACATACATAATAATCCCCCACGAATTCGGATAGAAACAACACCACAAATTCATCTCCGGTCGGTTTCTCCTTCGATTTCTCCTTCGATTTCTCATTGCGCTCGGTGCAAAAGCGTCGATTGTACGGAGGATGAATGATGCGATGTGATATAAATGCAGTATCTCTGTACATGCAGCTTTTGAAGATCGTCCGGATGGAAGCTCAGGGGTTAAAGCTTGATTCGAGCCTGGAAATACAAGTTTTTTGTTGTTGTGGTCTCTCGCATGCTTGAGCTGGTGTGTGTATGAGTGAGTGAGTGGCTGATTGTCTAGGATTAGAATGTGTCCGATGCTTGATGGCGACAGTGGCTTGGATTTGCTTGGTGTGTGTCTTGATCTGGATTCTTATCAATGACATTATCCATATCAATGTCATTATCCATATCAATGTCAACATCCATATCAATGTCAACATCCGCATCCACATATGTTTGTGTGCTACTCATTCACGTATAATGTTTGCGTCTCTTCGTGTTGATGATATATCGTAACAGATATCTCGTATCTACAAAAGCTCCCCAGGAAAGAAGGCGACATGTATAAAAATTAAAGTTCTGGTGACAAACGCCTCGTGTGTCGTCTTTGCAGCCCCTAATCTAAATGACTGGCAGACGATCATTCTTCCATATACGATAAGCGCGTGTTAGGGGAAAGGGGGGAAGGGTGGAGAAGGGAGCAGAAGTTGAAGCAACAGTTGTCGAATGAATGGGGAAGACGCAACTTTTCCTGGGACACTTGAAACACATGTTCGGATTTGGGGATCCTGTCTCGGTCGTATATCGTGGGAACATGAGCCGGCGAGCCAGCCAGCAGTATGATTCGTGATGTCATGTCTAGTCATTCCACTGTGAATCAAGATGTGATTTATATCCATGTCGCCCGGAAGGGTAGGGCTCAAATGAGTAATACGTTTAATTTACGACGGACGAATCATTCTGCTCGTTTTCCCTCAATTTTGGGGGTTGGGTTTGGGTTTGGGATAATCCTAATCAGTTCCTTGGTACTATTCAACTGCAGCTGGCCATCGTTCAAATGGCAAACAAGACCAAGTTATTTCTAAAATAAATCATTCACAACAAACGTGTTTAGCATTTTCGTATTGGCACTGCCATTGTCATTCGCATTCGCATTGGTACTGGTATTGGTATTGGCATGAGCTAGATGATTCAATTGTGTTCCTAGTTTCCTTCTAGTTCTCTTGTCCTTCTCTTCTACCATCTTTTTCTCTTCTTCCAATTCCTTCTTTTCCACACCGATACCGATATCGATACCGGCTTCGATATCCATCCATATCCGCATCCACATCCACATCCACATCCACATCCACGTCGACATTGATATCGATATTGATATTGTCTCCCAGACTGAAAACGAAAACGAAGACGTCCTATTAATGATATCACAAACACCGCCCAGGACTACCAATACATCTTAGCTGGTGCAAGAAATCCTTTCTCTTATGCATCGTTAAGGTGTTCAACGTTACTCAACATGTCTTCAGTTTTGACCGGCAATGCCACGACGACCTCTGCCGCAGCGTCCTCAACCACCACGACTGCAGCGCAAGGCTCCGAGGGTATTAGTCTGGTCGCCCTTCTGACGGCAATGGCATCGTCTGCCACCATTTTTGGTGTACAGATGATAGCTTTTATGCTTTTGAAGAACAAGCTTGCACGGATATTGTAAGTCTGTACCATTTCACACGTGGCGATGTGCGCTCTGTAAATGCACACTCTTTAGGGACTTGACTGACTGAATCATAGCAAACCAAAAACCTATTTAGTGCCCGAAAAAGAACGAACAGAACCACCTCCTAGAAGTCCGTGGGGATGGCTATTTACCATCTTTCAATTTCGAGATCGAGAAGTTATCAACAAGTGCGGATTGGACGCCTACTTTTTCCTGCGATACCTTCAAACCCTCCTGGTCATCTTCATACCTATGGCCATCGTCATCATACCTATTCTTGTACCCATGAACTATATTGGAGGGAGAGGTGGAGACTGGGCTTTGCAATATGCCAACGACAAGAATACCACAGAGGTCTCTTCGAATCCAAATGTGACCGGACTGGACCAATTGGCCTGGACTAATATACAGCCTAGCAAGACTAATAGATACTGGGCACACCTGGTGCTTGCTCTATTGGTCATCATGTGGGTCTGCGGTGTATTTTTTGCAGAGCTTCGAGTGTATATTAAAGTACGACAAGATTATTTAACATCTGCAGAACATCGATTGAGAGCTTCAGCAACGACGGTTCTTGTCAGTGCCATTCCGGATAAATGGCTTACGAAAGAAGCTCTCGCTGGACTTTACGACGTTTTCCCTGGAGGAATCAGGAATATTTGGATCAATCGAAATTATGATGAATTATTGACGAAGATCCATCTTCGGGACAAAATCCATTTGCAATTGGAGGCTGCTGAGACGGAATTGATCAGAGCAGCGAAGAAAGCCCAGAGAAAACAATCAGAGAAGGAGGAGAAAGCTAGAGCTAAGGAATCGAATCGCAAACGGACCAAGGAAGAGAAAGCCGAGAAAATAAAACGCGAAAATGAGAGAGCGGCACAATTGGCGCAAAGTGGTGGAGTTGCGACGGGCGAGGAGGTTCCTCATACTGTAGATGATGCATTAGACGAGGAGGCAGAATTAGAGAGACAGGAAGCAGCTCGAGAACACAAGCGACACAATTCGAAAAAATTCAAACTTGGCAATTCTCTCGCCGCTGTGGGACAAGGTTTTGAGGCGGTTGGACAAGGCTTAAATAAAGGAGTGGGCGCTGTTGGAAAGGCAGGGGGTACTGCTTTTGGGGGCGTTTTAGGACTCGGCAGAGAACTGGATGAGACAATTGAAGAAACGAATGGTAACGGTTTCGTAAGTCTTGACGCACCATCGATAACAGAGGACGACGAATATGATCAATATGGAAGATACAGACAACGACCAAAACCGTATGGATCTGGTGTGGATGATGAAAAGAACCGGGAACTTGAGAAGCAAGGAGAAGAACGCCCGTCAACATCCGACCGTGATCCTCAAAGTTTTGAAGGGGATAGAAAGATGCAAGGTAATACTGTACGGAGAAACGGCTTCCAATATGGAGGAGATGGAACCAATGATGCCTTCCAAACTAATAATTGGTGGAAATTCTGGAGAGGTCCCGCTGGCGGGTTCCCATCTCCAATTCCAACAGGATATGAAGATGATGATGAATTTCCTTTAACGCAAGGCGATGGGACGAAGTCGAGAGTTGCAACTGGTGCGCCACCAAAGAAGAGTGCGTGGGAGGTAATCAAAGGTGTTATACCTTTCCTGCACTCAGACGACGGACCAAGTGTAGAATATCCGAAGGCTTTCAACGAGGAATATCAGGAAAATGCAACGACCGCAGCTTGGCAACGCTATCTAAAGGAAAAGGATAGGCCAACACATAGATTGCCCAGGTTCAGCTGGACTCCTGATTGGTTTTTTGGCATTCCTGGAATCAGTCCCAAGGTCGATACAATATATTGGTGTCGTGAACAACTCGCTCAGCTAAACGTTGAGATCGAATTGGATCAAAAGTCTCCTGAGAGATTTCCTCTCATGAATTCGGCTTTTATTCAATTCAATCATCAAGTAGCTGCACATATGGCTTGTCAGTCGGTTACCTATCATGTTCCAAAGCAAATGGCACCACGCACTGTTGAGATTTCACCTAACGATGTCCTTTGGGATAATATGTCTATCAAATGGTGGGAGGCTTGGCTCAGGAGCGGTGTCATTACTGCTGTCGTTCTTGGGATGATTATTTTATGGTCGATTCCTGTTGCATGGACATCAAGTTTATCCCAGATATCTTCTTTGGTCAATACCAAGCCTTGGCTTCATTGGCTTAAGGTTATCCCCGACAAGGTTCTTCAAGCCGTGGCAGGTGTTTTGCCCGCCATTGTGCTTAGTATCTTACTATCATTGGTGCCAACAATCTTGGGATATCTTGCGTTTGCTCAAGGTTCACAAACTGGCAATGAGAAGCAAGGTTTGATTCAAACTTACTATTTTGCATTTCTCTTTGTCCAAGTTTTCTTTGTTGTGTCCGTCGCTGGTGGTGTGGTAGCTGTATTGGGATCATGGTCCAATGATATAACCTCTATACCCGAAACACTTGCACAGCAAATACCAAAGGCAGCGAATTATTTCTTCTCTTACATGATTCTTCAAGCATTGTCTGTGAGCTCGGGTACACTCCTACAATTAACGACTCTCATTTTCTGGTTCGTTTTACCAAAGATCTTCGATAGCACTGCTCGACAAAAGTGGACCAGAAATACAACACTTCCATCTGTAACGTGGGGATCATTCTTCCCTGTTTACACCAATTTTGCCTGTATTGGTTTGATTTATTGTGTGGTTTCGCCGGTTATCATCATTTTCGTCATCATTACATTCACACTTCTTTGGATTGCGAATCGTTACAACATGCTTTATGTCTCTCGGTTCAGGATTGATACAGGAGGACTTTTATACCCACGTGCTATAAATCAGACATTTACTGGTTTATATGTTATGGAATTATGCCTCATCGGTTTGTTCTTCTTGACTCAGGACGAGCAAGGTGATTCACTTACTCCTCAGGCCATCATTATGATTGTTGCTTTGTTACTCACTGCTCTTTACCAATTCCTCCTCAATTGGTCGTTCGGTCCTCTACTTCGATATCTGCCAATCACATTTGAGGATGAAGCTGTTCTTCGTGATGAAGCATTTGATCGGATACAAGCCGAACGTCTTGGTCTCACTATTGCAGGTCCCGAGGCAGTACCACAAAATGATGGTACTGGTATCGCAGGACCTGGATACATTGAAATGGACGCACTACATCCTACGGCCACAAAGAGGGATAGCGGTAGTAAATTCTCCAAACTTAAACCATCAAACCTTGTACATGGTGCAGCTGTAGCTGGTGGTTGGGCTTTACAATCCGGACGAAATCTTCGACACAAAAAATTTGCCCGTGGAAATGGCACTGATGGTCCTCAACCTATTGATGAACCAGTTGTTCGACCACAAATCACACGCAAACGACGCCATAAAGATATTGAAGCGCAGCAAAAGATTGCAAATGCACTTTATGGTGGGTACAATGATGAAATTGAAGATTTGTCACCGGAAGAAAGAGATGCTCTTGTCAAACATGCGTTTCAACATTATGCGTTGAGGGCTAGAAGACCGGTGGTTTGGATTCCAAGAGATGATATTGGGGTTAGTGATGATGAGGTTAAGAGGACGAGAGATTATGCAGGAGCGAATATTTGGATTAGTAATGTGGGAGCAGCACTGGACGCGAAGGCGAGGGTGGTGTATGGCAGGAATCCACCGGATTTCTCAGAGGTGGATTTGATTACGTTGTAATTATTTTGTGGTTTTGTCAGGGAGGGGAGATTAAATGGTTGGGATTGAGAGGGAAATTGGGAAATGAATGGCGTTTGAGTTTTTGTATATGAGGGGTAGGGTAGGGTAGGGGGTATGGTAATTGGGTTGGTTTTTGGATTTTACATATTTAACGATGGAGGGGAGATGATTATGGGGATGGAGATGGAGATGCAGATAAAGGTTGTGCATATGGAGTGAGGGGGTTGTTAATAGATTATTCATTCATGTCTGCATGGGAAACGGCCGAATAGAACGAGTATACTGATAGACAGAGAGAGAAGAGTGGTTGGAAATGTGCAGTTGGAGATGGAGATGGAGATGGAGAATTAAGATACCCGTTTCTTTTGATAGGATAGATGATATTGGAGATGGAGATGAGGATGAGAGGAAGATTACATAGTGTACGTACATAGATAGTCAGTCGAGTGCATAGAAATTCAAAGAAAAATCTTTCAATTCTTTAATTTTGGTGGTCTGCGATGTTCAAATGTTTCATTGAGATGGTTTGGGTTTGGGTTTGGGTTTCTGGTTCTTTTCCTTTTTCTTTCTCAGTGTGTAGGGGAGTGAGGGGAAGGAGGGGAGATAGGGG
>PHWZ01000486.1:0-27525 GCA_004379285.1 Botryotinia calthae
AGAGAGGGAGAGAGAGGGAGAGAGAGGGGGAGAGAGGGAGAGAGAGGGAGAGAGAGGGAGAGAGATGAGATGATATGAGATGAGATGAGATTAATGATTTATTTGTAGTGTGTGTGGTTTGGTGTGATATATAGTGTTAGGGGAAAATAGGAAAGGAGGAAAGGAGGAGAGGAGGAATAACGATCAATTTTGAAGGGAGAGGAGGGGGAGGAGGGAGGAGAAGAGGGAAGGAAGAAGTTTAGGATTAGGTTTAGATTTGGGAAGGAAGGGAGGGAATGAAAGATAACGGGATGGGGAGGGTATAGAGAGGATAAATAGGCTGGGGAGTTAAGGTTGAATTGTCTTTGGGAGGAGCAGAGAGAGGGATGAGAATCAAGAATTGAATCGAAAAGGGTGTAGAGAATGTGTAAATCTGAAAATGAAAATGAAATTTAAGCGAGGGAAGATGTAACAGTGAGTTTGGAAAGGGGAAGAAAGAGAAGGAGGAAAGGAGGAAAATGGAATAAATACGATTGAGAGGAAAATAGAAATCGAGATTGAAGGGTTGAATGGAAAAGAGATGTAAGATTGTGTATGATATGAGGGTTTGTTTAGGGGGGATGGTAAGGAAGGTGGGGTGGGAATGAGTTCTGGAGGGGGGGAGATAGATGAATTGGAGAGTTGGAGTGAGGTTGAAGTTTTTAGGTTTTAGGGGGTGGGGTGGGGATGGAGGAGAAAGAGAGGGATGGGATGGGATGGGATGGAAATGGGGAGAGGAGTTATGATATGTGAGTATGTGAGTTGGGGGGTTGAATTTAAATAGAAAGATAGAGGAGGAAAAGGATTGGGTTTAGGAAGGGAGTTGGAGAGGGGAGGGTGTGGGGTTGATGCTAAGGTTGAGGTTGAACTTTTCTTTTTTGAGAAGGAGAAAGGATAGAGATGCAGAGAAAGGGGAAAGGGAAAGGGGGATATAATGAAAAAGGAGAGAGGGGATTTGTAAATATGAGTATAAGTATTAACTATAGAATTAAAATTGGATTGGAGTGGGAGAAGGAAAGAGGGAGAAGAGAAAGATGAGAATTAAAGAGATGTTCGAGAGAGGAGGGAGATATTTCAACTTTCATATTGTGATTATATGATTAGATTTCAGATGTTGGGGTGTGGATTGAAAAGGATAGAGGAGATGTTTGGGGTTGTGGTTAGGATTTGAGGGAGAATGAGATGGTAGGATGGGATAGAATGGAATTCAATAAAGAAAGGAAAGGAAAGGAAAGGAAGAAGAAAGAGGGGGGGGGATAAGAGAAGGGTATATAGAGATGGAGATGGAGATGGAGATGGAGATGGAGAAGTGAGGAAGTGAAGATAGGAGAATTTAAGTAGACATATAGATAGATATCAACATCAATATCAAATCCATTCTTCATCAAATCCATTCCACAGACTTATAAACATATAAACTGGCAACCCCTTATTCAATACCCCTCAACCCCCTAATTACCAAATTCACAAGCGAAATATTTTCAACCTTCCTCTCCCCTTTCTCTCCCTCCCTCTCATCCTCGCCTCTCATCCTCTTTATCTTCTTTTCTCTTTCTCTCCCTCTCCTCTTTATCTTCTTTTATCTCTCAAATCTCTCTACCACTCTACCACTCTACCACTCTACCACTCTACCACTCTACCACTCTACCACTTTATAAATCTATATATATCAATATATCTATATATCATGAAATAAATGAGAAAGAGATAATAGTAACGGAATAGAATGAAATAGAGGAATAGAATACACTAGATCTAGAGATGAGAAAACGAATGGTGATAGAGATAGAGCATACTAAACAAAAAGAGAGAGAGAGAGAGAGAGAGAGAGAGAGAGTAGCGTATTACGTACTCGTGACTTGACTTGACTTGACTTG
Organism: Botryotinia calthae; assembly: GCA_004379285.1. Classification (NCBI taxonomy): domain Eukaryota; kingdom Fungi; phylum Ascomycota; class Leotiomycetes; order Helotiales; family Sclerotiniaceae; genus Botryotinia; species Botryotinia calthae. The sequence goes on from PHWZ01000486.1 coordinate 1,896, forward strand.
ACTTGACTTGCTTTTCACCTCCTCTATCCATTCATCTACCAACATTATTATTACTATATTTCACCATCTTACCATGCATTCATCTCACCATTCATCCACCAAATCCAAGAACCACACCAGTGTAAATCCACAGACGATCACCACACAAAAATCACCACAAACAAAACATTCTAAATCCTTCTTTGATAGCAAAATTTTATTCTCGAATTTGGTATTGCAACGTAACGTCTAACGACTAAAGTCGTCCTTCAAGCTGTAAAGTAATCTAATATACTATACCTACCCTACCCTACCCATTCTGAATCTCATACAAATTCGATCTGATATCCATCCAATCGATAAGATTCATCTCATCATCATCATCGTTATCATACCTAATCAGATGAAATCCCTATCTCACAACCCCAATCAACTTCCATTCCTCGCAATCCCGAATGATTTTTGAAATCCCAGGGTATGCAACATCCATAATCATTTCGTACCTGTAAGGATATCATGAAATCCAAATCTGGAGCTTCATTTCATATCTCTCATATCAAAAAAAAACGCCAACCAAATGCAACGTGCGCTTGAGCAACCATTTAATCCACTCCAATTATTCGACATGATATCACGACGAATCTAATCTTTTTCTTCTTCAGGCTCCTCCATTGACTACTCCTGCCGCAAGTTGTGCCTCTATTTGAGCTGATGCAATTGCCGCGGCTGCGTTGACATCTGCTTGATGTATAACACCTTGAACTATTTCTTGCTCAGATGGGTTGAGATTTGTAGTAAGTGATTCATAAAGTTGAGGTTGTTCTTGCTGAAGTTCTGTATACACATTAGTACATCGTCTTAATCATATTTTGAACAGATACATACTCATCAAGGCATTCTTGAATAGCTGGTATGGCTCCACTTTATCGAGAGGAGTTTCAAGAAGACTCTCTTCACCGAGCTCATCATCCGAGTCCTGATCTTCAAGATTGCTGAATTTTGAAGCCTAAAAATTTGTAAGCACGTTTAAATCAAAGTCAAAATCATTATCACTTACTTCTTCGCTCAAGAACTCGAGATAGGCGCTACTTTCATCCTTGATATCGTTTTCTTCATCTCCCTCATCACCTTCCTCTCCCCAGGCATTATCATCACCAGCCCACTCATCATCCTCATCATCGTCATATCCCTCACCATCTCCTGGGAAATCATCTTTCAAAGCTTCCTCACGGTTCATTGTGGCCGTGGGGAGAGTTTGGAACAATCTGACAATACCCTGTAACAATCTAGGCCAGCCTTGTTGAACGCTGACTGGAACTTGATCGGCATTGAGGGTGAGTAAAGAAACAATGGCGGCGATTGAAAGTTTCTTATCGTGGACTCTGGTAAAACTATCAATGCTTGCGAACCACAAGCTGAAGAACTTGTTGGTCCATTGTTTTTGCTCTAGGATGTGTAAAGTCAAAGCTGGGTTGTAATAGATTGCGTTGATAACCATTTCCATGAGATGAATTTTGTATGACTTGACCTTGACATCTGTGTTTATGAGAGTTCTCATGGCCATGTCAACAAATTGCAAAACGTATTGATCAATGTGACCTCTTAGACTAAGCATCATGCCTTCGGCCAACTTGCATGCACAAATCTTGTCAACGCCACCAACCTTCTCATCAGCAAACATATCAGCAACCATGCCAAAGAAGGCGTCCAAATATTGTGGTGATTGTACGAGATGAGCACTGCCATATTGGACAAAGTTGTCCAAAGCTGGAAGCATATCTTCGAGATAAAGTTCAGCGCCAGCCTTGAAAGTCGAGTGGATGAGCTCAAATGCTTGCCACATGGTTGGCGAGATGGATTTGGCAGCAAAAGTACAACTGTCAATAATCTCGAAAACTTCATTGTAAAGATCTGCGACTATTAGTATAAGCAAGTCTCAAATAGACAAAGGAAAAGGGGGTTCGAACCATAAAGTTTGTTCTCCAACGTGACCTTGATGACTGGCATCAGAATGGATTCCATGTGCAAAAGAACATCAGGAGTACTCTCCAAGGTCAAAATCAAAGTGCCGATTGTTTGCAAAACTCCGAGTGCGGTAATACTCTTGTCATCCAAATAATCGCCATACTCATCATCTTCCCTCTTTTCGTTCTTCTCCAACAATTCTCTGACAATTCGTAAATAAGTATCTCGCAACTGTTCGCTTAATGCCACTGCAAAAGGAGTCAATTCTGCCGCAAATACTTCAACAAAATCCTCCATAACGTTTGACAATGCATCCACGTCAACCTCGTTGGCAAGTTTTAACAACTGTTGCATAATTTGTGGGATGTTTGATTGCATGCTTGTGCGAATGATATCGTGTCTAATCAAAGGCTGTAATGCGAGTGCTGCTTCAACACGAACTGGAAGGTCTGGATCGGCCATACACTCAAGGATGTTTCGGTATATCACAAGAAGATTCTGAGTATCCTTGAAATCGAGTTGTTCGAACTTCTCAACTGTGTCGCAAGCTCTGGCTCGCAAGAATCCTTGGGAGCTCTTGAAATCTGGGAAGACATATCGAACCAAGAAATACTCCACTTGTTCAGCAATTGGACTCTTTTTTCCTAGGATAACACTGGATAAAGTTCCAATCATTCTCAAAGCTCCCTCCTTTGCAATGTGGTTCTTCTGTCCCTCTCCCGCGGCCTCGTATTCGTTCACAATCGAGTTGACAAATGTAAGGATGGTGAAAGTATGCTTTCTGCGAACCTTGGTGAGTGTGATCAAGAAGTTGGTTGCGGCATTGTCTGGTGCTGAGACCTCTTCGTAAAAGTTCAATTTGTGGTGTAAATATTCCTCTGGGTCGGTTTCGAATTTCTCAACATCGTCGGGCGATAGACACATAACAGGGAAAAGGAAATGGGTAACGAGGCTGTCGAGATGTGGTTTCAAATGAGCCCACATTTGCTTTGGTCGAACACACTCATCAAGGAAAACCAAGGTATATGAAAGACAAGGTCTGCTGAGCCATGTTGTCTTTGCGACCCATTTCTCAATCTGCTGAAGGTAACCTTTCAGAATCTCGGGTGCGAAATTGGCTGTGAAACTTTTTGCGAATGCGGCATAATCGTCTCCGTTACCCTTCGACAAAGATGTGGGGTTGCCATAACTAAAGAAATGTTAGTGGTATATATTTTTAGTTACCTGTAAATTACTCACCGAACATAGAGTCTGTTCAAATTGAAGTATGACCATTTCTTGGCCTTCCACCAATGATTGGCCTCTCTCTCGGCTTCATCCTCAGGTAAAGCGATAGCTGGAACATCTTTTGCGACTGTTTGAAGGAACAGCGTGCACCAGCCGACTACTACTGTATGTTCGCGCAAGGAGGCAGATAAGTCGAACTATTATTGTCAGCACTTTCAAGAATATAAAAAAAACAGGCACAAGTACATACAAATGTTGCATGTTTGTATGCTTTGAGAACAATGTGAAGCATTTCTCCTGCCTCTTCGCTCATCTCATTGACCAGACCCTGTCCGATTGTCAAAAGCCTTGGGAATGTGGCTTCCACAATCGCATCGAAATCTGCGCGATTCTCCCCCGATTTGAAACGGAAAACCCGGCAGATTGCGAGGAGACATTGTAAACCTGCGAATATTGATGCTGCATCGTTTGTGTTCAATAATTGAACAGTCATTTCTATAAAGGAAGGCCATCTATCTGGGAAATCATAATGTAAAATCTTTTGAAGGACTGGTACGAGTTGTTGTCGAATTTGTGGTGGGGAGGAAGCAATGAAAGGTAGGAGTCGATCTCTGAATCTAGCCTTCTCATCGTCGGCCATCGGCTTGAGCTGGGTCTCGCTCGGTAGCCATGCTCTCGTAACGCGATTCTTAAGGTAGACAACCGCTGCAATGTAGCGTTAGCATCTGCCGACAGCGGGGTATGTATTGCGAAGGAATTTGCATACTTGATAACCGAACTGCAGGATTTTGTTCTGCTTGTAATATGTCAAGAAGAGCGTCGGTGAATCCAGGATGTTCCTCTGCCTGTTAAATATTTGTTAGAGGTAGAAGAAAATAAAATTTGCTAGGAATGCTTACTGATTTCAAGTCCAGTTCAGCGCGCCGACGAGTATCAGCATCTGGATCAAGTGTCGAAGCAATACGACCTCGCAAGACGGCAACATCCATCTTTGCTTGTCTATTGAAAATAACTCAATAAAATAATTTGGGGGGTTTGTCTTGGATTCGGAGAACCGCAAAAACTTGAGCGCTTCAAGAATTCGAGGAAGTTTTGTCGTGTCAATATATTTTGTGGTTCCCCCAAATTCGCCTAGCTGAAAAAAGCAAGCGAATGAAAAAAGTTCCTTGTAGTGAAGTAACAAAAGTGTAAGTGTAAGTGAAAGGATTTTGGTCTACCAATTGCTGGATCATTCCAGTTCCCAAGCTTTAATAATTCAAGTCACTTGTTGGTGTTGGTTTAAGGTTTCTTCTCTCTTTCTGGACAAGCTGGCTCTTTTTTCAATTTCCACAATCACATACTAATCATTGAGTATCGAATCTTTCTGTTCTTGTATTTTGGGGGGCCAGGGGAGAAGGAGAATGGGAGCACTGCCTAGGTAGGCAAGGCAAAGAAGACAGAACACACAGTCCGCTCGTTATGTACGGGGACGCTGCAGAATCTCAAGGCGGTATTATGTTACACAGGGGAGGAAAGAGAGATTCCAGATATACGATGTACGCAAAGTAGACTGGGATTGTGTTGGTCTCCGCACACTTTGCGATCCTTATCAGAGGGCTTTGGCCTGCAAAGAGGGGAAGATAAAAAAAACTAAGACCCCTCCTTAAGCGCCTGCCAGTATTTCATCATCAATTAGTGAGGGTGGGATGTTGATCTACAGGTGCAACTGTATGTATGGTATGGTATGGCATGGTAATGATGGTATGGCATGGGAAGTCTGGGTGATATTGACCACACGATATGTGAGGAGAGAAAGGATGCCATAAGAAGAATACCTGGTAGGAGGTACCTTTGCATGGCAGACAGAATCAAGATTTTGTCTCCCTGACACGAATCACATAGAAGCTCGATCTCTTTCCAAATAGCTTGTCGAGTCAACGGTTTGCTGGAAGTTTTATTACTAATCCGCTTTCTGCCAATCCAGTGTTGTTTGAAGTGGATCTCCCACGAAAAATATTTCTAATCTGAATTATGCAACGAGAGAGCATTGTCTGGGTACTCTCCCTTCCACTGTTTCTTCTTCACTTTGATCCTATTGTTGTACGTATACAGAGTACATCCAGTTGGAAACGTAAGTCGCCACAAGGGCAGAAGGGGTGGGTATGCAAACCAAGAATTCTCAGGCATTCCAGAAACATCAATCGACGGTCCATCAATCAAATGGTCTTCAGACATCGCCGTTGCCGAGATTGCCTCAAATAATTCGTTGGATCAGTAGACTGATTGATTCTTTGGCAACCCTTGATAGATACATTTATGACATTTGCTATATCGTTTCTCGATCTAGCCCCTTCATAGGTTCATAAACCCCCAGTCAAAAAACAGCGGTGGTCAGATGCAATATTATACCAATACTACGATGGAGTCCATAGATGTAAGGTAGACTAGACTTTATTTGATGTACAAGCACCGGGTATTTTCTACTCGACAGTACATCGTACTTACCAAGTGACTAACGAAATGACATGTTTTTGTTTGATGTTCAAAACTCCTATTCCCTTGCGACATCATACAATATTGGAATATTGAAATTGGCTCATCCATCTACAGATACCTAGTCGGTAATCCAAGAAGGGCATGCAATTGATCACTGTTCCTATATTCCGGGCCGCATTCAAAGTTACGATTGACCCTTCCCCCTTGAGTAGCACCACGTGAAATACGTCCACTGGTGGTCCCGACTCCCGCACCCAAATCCCACGTGTGAATCATCCTAATCTAATCCCAATGCCGAGATGGTCTGAGCTTCCTCTAGCCTCATCGCCTTATCGCCTTATCATATGTGTGTTTTTTACGGGCTGATATTCATACAAGCAATATATATATGTAGTATCTTTGAAGCAGTTTGTACTACATTCATCTTTACTACAAGCTATTCAGGTCAACGTAGCTGCGGCTTCAGTATACGACCACTTGCTACGTAATCGCCGCCCAGTTGTGTGCTCGAGCTCCAGCGAGGCAAAGAGCCTGTCAAGTTATTTATAACAATATGATCGGCTTGCTTAACTTCGACGTTGAATATAATCACAAGGGACCCATTGCTAGTGGACTCACGCTGAAACATATTACCACGTTTGCTCTATAGACGACGTCAAAATGATGGCTCATTGCTCCACAATGTTTCTAACATATGTAGATCTATTACTTCAGTCATACACCGAACCGTATCTTTACCAGAAGAATACTGAGCTGGGAAGATCCCCATTTGCTCAACACCCGAGATGTGGTTATGTGGAATGCCATTTGGCTTCGAAGCAAAAGGTATCCGAGACCGGTACGAGAAACCACTCATGCAAATACTCTAGTATACTTGTGATAGAAACTGGCTTTCAGATACGAGCTTTGGCTGGCGGAGTATAAAAATTGTCAATAGGTTTCCAAATATCACTCTTCTCTCCAGAGATGAGCAATTCACAATCTTTTTAGAACTCCGGCAACCAGGAGTAAGAGGTCTTATTCTACGGATCCTATCTCGATCTAAGTTATAAATACAATCTGAAAAGTTTCGAGCTGTGTTTGATAGGAGATGCCTTCTGAATCCTATTTATGCAACTATATGTTAAGTGTAACATGTTGTCGGCGTTCACGCAATCTATAAGGTATTGGTGGAGGAACATCTGATTCATATATGTTCCCATGTGGCGTTCTGGATACGAATCTGCAGCCAAGATCTTCACCCATCTCAGTCCACAGATTCATAAATGGGATTATCTTTTATCCATGTATTTTGAAACTTCAATGTCACGCGTTCCTGCTAATATCTCATGACATCACATGGCTTAGAAGGGTTCGAGATCTTCCTCATTAAAAATGCTGCAAGTCAGTACCCCTTGCAGCAAGTGACACAGATTGTACATGTTGAGGTTGTCTACTTTTCATACTTAGGAAATTAGACGAGGCCCTTCTGTTCGTTTAAGTAGCCAAGACATAACTTACCTCGTATCCCCACAAGTTGGAGTCTGCCGTCTGACAACTGTAACGCTGCACGCTTTCTGCCTGAAGATTGCTTTTAGGTTGTGATTTACCCCGCAGTCCTCTTCGTATGTGAAAAAGGGTTGAATTAAGGTATGAGGGATTCTGCGGTGAGGGGTGAGGGGGTGAGGGAACATATAAAGTTAAGGAATATTCTCGTTAAAGAAATGGTTTTTAGTTTCTAGGTCACTGAACAAGTGCTGGCTTGTAAGAATTTTATTCAAAAGATCTCTGGTTCTCTGGTTATCATGGCGAGAATAAATTCATTGAATAACTTGATCTATCTCATTTTCTTTTCGTAAGTTCTTTATCATTGCTCGCATTCAGTCAACTGATAGTATTACTTGCCATAGTGTCCTTCATCTGACTGAAGCTTCCAAACCATCTATAAAAACGGTCACAGTCAACCCATGCACCTTCACTCCAACCACTCCGACATATATTTCTCCTTCGTCACCTTGCCCAACTGTCACCATCTCCACTTCTCATACCTCCTGTCCACCAGTAGGTTTATCTTCTAACCCACATATCTCTATTCATCCAAAACAATCTCCTTTTTCCATCTAAAACCTCTGTCCTCGCTCACACAAATGACATTCAGACAACTCCAACATCCTGCTCCCAAAATTTCTGCATCTCCGATGCTTTTATAACAGTTCCCTGCACCTGTCCCTACTCCGTACCAACAACCACCCTCTACACGCCGTGCCCCTCCGCCTGTTCGCAAACCTGCTACATCGGACATCAAATCTACCACGAAACATCCTGCCCCACCACAATCGCCGGCTCCCCCACTCCCAGCACAACACCAACCCCCATAATCGACCCCCCAACTTCCCTCACAATACCCACCGGTGGCTCGACAATCTGTTCCTGTCCCTACTATCCTCCCTATCCTACTTATTGCAATCCGCCCTGTCCAGTTCATACCCCTACCTCTACCTCTACCTCTACCCTAAGCATCACCACTCAGACTCTCCCAACTACTACTACTAACCTCGTAACCTGCTCCTGTCCCTACTATCCCCCCTACCCCACAAACTGCATCTTCCCCTGTCCAATCCACACCCCGACCACCGTCATCACGGTCCCAACAACAACAATCATCACTTCAGCTCCTAGCTGCGAAAGCATCACGATCACGAGAGGCGATTCGTGTGCGCCGATTGTTGGGGGGCCGTGTACGAGTCCTGATGTGAGTTTTTCTTCTTCTTTTTTTCTTTTTTTTAACGCTCGTATCCTAGTCTTGGTCTTGGTATTTGGGGAATTTGGGGAATGAAATGGAGTGTTGATGGGGATGTGGATATGGAGTGAAGTGAAGTGGAGTGAGGTAATGTATTGATGTGGATGTGGATTTGGGTCTGGATTGCTATTATTATTGGAGAGAAGAGAAGAGAAAAGAAAAGAACAAAACAAAGGATAAGTAAACCACAAAGGAGAAAACCCAACTAACCGCGTGGTCAAAAAGTGTATATACCTCTCGACCGTAACCATAAACTGTGGGTGCGGTGGCTCGATTGGTACTGTGACTAGTGAGTTTTATTTTCTTCTCTCATATTCCTGAACTCTTTTCCTCTCCTCTTCCCCCCTTCTCCATAATTTCTCTCCTCTCTCTCCTCTCCTTTCTTCACCTCCTCCCCCAAACATCCCCCCCTCGAAAAAATAAACGAAAAGAAGACAAACCAACAAGACTAAAAAAAACCAAAGATTGTAAAACGACGTGTGATGGCGCGTGTGGGACCGAGTGGCAGACGGTTGCGTTACCTTGTCCGACGATTCCGATGGGTTTGGAGGTTTGAAGGGATGAGGGATGTGAGGCAGGATGGGGGGTTGTGAGGATGTGATGTGAGGAAGGAAAAAGAGGGAGTGAGGGAGGAAGGAAAAAGAGGGGGTATGGGTATAGGTATGGGTATGAGGAGAAACGAGAGAGAGGAAGATGAAACGAAAAGAAATGAAGAGAAAGAGGAGATTTGAATTTTGATGAATTTGATTACATGAGTTTATTCATTTATCCACTCATCAATCGATTCGTTTATCTGCTAGCCTAGCTAGTGGATATATATACATTGTCAATTTGGATTTCTTTTGCTGCTGTATTTGTATATCTGCACTCTGCTTCTCAGACTGGGGTTTTTTGTTTTTGAATTGCTGTGCTCTGTGATCGTATATTGTATGCATCGCATTCATGGCTTCCATTATTTCCAAAGTTTGTCTGGGTAACTATAGCGTATGCGCCCGACGACAAAATAACATAGATATAGTGTCTTCACTCCTCTTCCTCTTCCGAACTAACTTCCTCCCCATTCGCAATAGCTTCTTCTCTAATTCTCCTCGCCCTTTCTCTCTTCTTATCCAATATCTTCTTCAACCCCTTTGCCACGTTAAAAACACCACTTGTTCCCGCCCCACAAGCCGCACAACTGGGATCTTTCCTATATCTCTTCAACGCACAGCTCTCACAGAAATAATGTCCGCACTTCGTAATAATCGGATCCTTATATTTCTCCCTACACAATATACACGCAAATGGTATATTCTCCAAGAACGCATCATCTTCCTCCTCTTCCTCCTCTCCTTTGCGATCCGCACTTGCGATTTTCGTCCCCCCTAGAGTCTTCTTTCCTTTCGTCACATTCTCCCATTCTTTATCGAGTTGCCAGCCTGCTTTGTAGTCTTCTCGCGCGTGTAGATATTTACAATTATCTCCGAATCCACAGAATCCAGTCGTTTTGTAATCTTTACATACGTCTGGTGCGAAATCTGTGACGGTTATGGTGCGAATATTGGTTGGTGCTTTAACAGGTCCTACGACGCGGTTGGGGGCGTCAGGATTCTTTTGTATGAATTTCGTGCTGTTTGCTAAACCCTTGTATGTTCCATCTGGGATATCTTCTGTTGAGGCTTTCGAGCGGGATGTGCCTAGAAGATTTTTGGCTGATAGAGCATCTGTCGCATTTTCATCATACCAATTACTAGCTCTAGTTGCGTCGTCAGAGGCGCGGATAACAGTGCTATGAGATGCGGTATATTTTGTTGCAGAGAGATCGGAGGGAGTCGATGAATTATTATTTGTAGATGATGCGGTTATGGCGCCGGTATTCTTCTTTCTTCGTTTTATTCGTCGACCACTTTCATCTTCTGACGAAGAGTATCCTGATGTATCATCGTCGCTGTCTGCAGGTGGCGGCGTTGCAGCTCTTTTGCGAAAATTGGATTTCCCTTTTGCTGATCTCTTTTTGAATATAGCTACTGGTTGTGGAGGATTTGGAGGAGCTGTAGAAGGTTCGGCACTATCCATTGTTTGTTTGTTTTAAAATTGTGTTGAGTTTTGATGAAGCTAATTGATGGTTTGTTGATGCAGTCAGTTGATTAGGTCAATGGATGAAGTCAATTGATGGATCAGTTGATGATGTTCGTTACATTTGAGTGATGAGTGAGTTTGTCTGTTTATTCACAAAAGGCTGAGAAATTAAGAAAGGTCAAAGCTGGAGCTTATCAAGCTAGATTATTAGGTAATCAGCCTTATCCGCTTGTAGCCTCAGGCATGATTTGTAAGACCTCGGGACGGGAAGCTTTAGAACATTCCATTTGGGAGGTCTTGGTGTTTACGCTAATATCCATGGGTAGATTTGGTAGATTTGGTAGATTTGGTAGATTTGGTAGATTTTCTCCAAGTACGATCCTGGAAGATGGATCCTGTACACGAGGGATCCTGAATGCCATCGAATGGTAACTTGCAAGAGTGTCGGTCCGTAGCTAGATTGATTTATTGCTTCGTAGTGGTACAAGGGAGTAGCTTGCATGAAGGTATAACCTTCTTTCTCATCCCAAGTATTGCGTGCCACACTAGGAAAACACCACCCCAAACGAACATGGAATCCTCAGCATAATTTAAGTTTCTTATGCAAACTTTGATGCAAACTTTGATGCAAGCCTCTCCGAGAGTTGACGTTCCCCCCTCTCTAGTCCAGGCACACTTTGTTTGGTTGATAAGTCTTTTGTGTGATGGATAGTTTTGCCCTATCCTCCGTTGCTATTTTGATTTGGATACGCGTTGTTTATCTTCACGCCAACCAACATACTTGGATTGATTTGTTGTTCCTGACGTTTGGGTGTTGTCCAATTGCTTGTGAACACCATAAGTGGAAACATACACGTAAAGAAGAGTGGCTTCTGAGATAGGAAGTTCAGTATCCCACTTGGCTCATGAGGCCGTTGACAACAAGCAATTGGCAATATCGGGACGTGTCATTGGTTGAGATGGGCAGAAGAGGTGGATGGACTGATTGTGGATGGATGGATGGATGGGTGGATGGGTGGATGGATGGATGGATGGATGGATGAATGAATGAATGAATGAATGAATGAATGAATGAATGAATGAATGAATGAATGAATGAATGAATGAATATACCTACCTACCTACCTACCCACCTGCCCACCTGTCTATCTGCAGTCTACCTATGTTGCTGGAATAAATAAACACAAAAGAAAATAATTAAAATAAACAAATGCATAAACATAAAACAGCGCTAGAAATATATAGGCAATCTTCTAACTAAATTCACGTAAGACTTAGACTTCACTCTACTCTTGCATCCTGGACCGTCATGAGTTTTGACTCTTGATTGAAGTGAAGCGAGAAGAACTTGTGAACGTGAACCTCTCTCATCCCTCCCCCTCGAACCACGACATTCAACTGGGAGAGAGAGAGAGAGAGAGAGAGAGAGAGAGAGAGAGAAAGAGAGACCTTATATTCCCACCTCTCTCTGCTGTGATCTTTCGTGTTCATACAACACAGTCCACTCATTATTTTCCTACTTAATTAATTTTTCCCCTTCTTTTCATCTTCGTCTTCCTGTTCGTCCAGTGCCAGCTCAAGATACCTTTATTTAAACTTCTTTTGAACGGATCGCTTTGACGATTTTTCTTCAACTGCTATCCGTACCATTGAATTCAAGGTACCAATAGAAGATTTAAAGTTACTGGATTTGCTGGATTTACTGCATATTTACCACTTTAGTCGCGTCAAGATAAGCAAAAAAGAAACCCCCCGATATTCTGTACCCAGGCGGTTCACATCCGTACGGCACCGATCATATATCAACACGCGAACCTCTTGCCCCTGGCTTCCCCAAGATTGCTCAAGCTCCCCGATCAACAAATCGAAGATCGGACTAAACTGGTTCAACATACAACATACAACATACATTATACACCTTGTACTTCTACTTCTACTTCTACTTCTACTCCTACTTATACCACTACAAATCGCCCTGTCTGTTGTACAACGCCATTTATTCTCGTCGGACAGATTAATCTTGGTACCGCATTTGTTTCCTTCGATCTACGAATACGAATTAGTCCGGCACTTTTCGAGGGGCCCCAAGTCCTACCTGGGCGCAGAGGGTTTCTCAATCTACAAGACTTGTCTTTAATTCAAAATCATTCTATCCTTTCCTACACAAACAGTTGCGGTCACCATAATGTCGACCTCTTTGGCGACGGATCATCCGTCCATACTGTCCGACGCTGGAGATAGCAGCAGTAGCAATGATCCATTCTTGTCTCCTCCTTCGGTTTTGAGCGGCCACCGATTTTCTCATTTCGATAAACAACTATTTGCGCTTGGCCCTTCAACATCCCCCGAACAAGCCAAACGGGCACTGGAAGCACATCTTGCAGAGACGGAACGAAGAATCCAGGAGGCTTCAAACCTCGGCACAACCCTTCTACAACAGAGAAAAGATTTGGGAGAGCGCTTGAAGGAAGTTGAGAAACAACAGAGTGAAGGAGACATCACCCCAGAGTTGCGACAGAAATTGGTTGATATTGAGAGAGAATATAATGAAGTTGGAAGGGAGGCAGCTAGAGCCTTCTTGCCAAAGTCAAGAGTACCCAGCAGCGAGATGGGGTCATCGCCTTTTACTGATAAGGTATAGATAGATTCATGGTTACATCAAATTTACCATTACTAACACAATGTAGCGTTCCGTAAGCCCTTCCAAATTCGAAAGTCAAACAACTGCTACTGCTTCTCCTTCCAAATTCAGTGTTCCCAGTCGAAAGCAGCGAAATCAACCTGCGAATAGGGTACACGATATCGAATTCGCGACAGAAATTAGTACTTCCTTGCTAGCACAAGTGCGGCATCTACAATCACTTCTAGCAGAGAAGGAAGAATCTCTCAAGACTGTTGCTCTCGAAAAGTCTAGGTTAGAAATCGAAGCTGAAGGTTTTACTCAACGTTTGAGGAGTCTTGATGAGAGCGAAAATAGATACAAGGATGAGAATTGGAATCTAGAAACCCAAATTCATGAACATTTGGCTACGCAGAAAGAGGCATCGGAACGCGAACAGAGGTTAACGCAGAACCTAAGCCTTTTACAGGCAGAAAAGAGCGCAACGCAAAAGGAATTGGACGAGATCAAGTTAACTCATGCGAAACTCCAAGATCAACACACGTCCACAGTAAAGCATCTTGATGTCGAATTGGGAACTGCTAAGCGAAGCTTGACGATCTTCGAAACCGAAAAGGGGGCTCTTCAGAAGAAGGTTGAAGAATTGATGGGTCAAAATTCAGAGCTCGCGCGAGCAGTAGCACATCATCGAGGACGAGTGGAAGAACGTGAGGCGTCTAATGGCAGTGGTGAGGAAGAACCTCAGACAACAACCGATAACAACACCCCTGAACACTCTCCACCTCCATCGCCGATCAAAATGACTCCTAGACATAGCATGCTAGAATCCGAAACTTTGAAGAGCTCTCTTCATCACGCCCATAGAATGATTCAAAATCTTAAGGGTAACATTCACAGAGAGAAAACCGAAAAGTTGGAACTAAAGCGTATGTTGCAAGAGGCTAGAGATGAGATTGAGGTGGCGCGACGAGGAGAACCACAGGTAGACTCCCCTGGACCGAGGAGAGCCCGAAAGAATGCTCCTATTCAAGCCAAGAAGCCATTCAAGGTGGGTCAACTTGGTGGTATTAGGAATAGTAGAAGTGAAGTCTTGATTGAAGAGGATCAAGAAGATCACTTTGAGGACATTGACTGGGAGGATGATCATGAACAACCAAGTCCTAGTCGTGGTGCCCGCTCTATGGGAGCTAGTTCTGGTGCTGCTATTGCAGCTTCTATGGCAGCTGGCATTGCCAAATCTTCTCACAACCTTTTTGGAAGCTCCACCGAACAAAGTGATGCTTTTGAAACGGCAAATGAACGTTCTACAGAGACAGAAGATTTCCAGACTGGTGTAGAAGATATGACTGGCGCGGATGATACAGACACAGAAACAGAGAAGGGCGGTACTATTCGAGCAAAGGCTTCACGTCAATCCATTGCTTTGTCGAAGGCTGGTAATCGTGATTCTTTCCTAAGCACTGCTTCAACTTCTGAGGATGAATACATGTACGAAGATGCAAAGATGCCTGGTATCCATCCACAACGATTAAGACTTAAAGTCAGCCGAAATGGCAATCGTCGTTCACGTGTTGCTAGCGATGACGCTAAAGTGGAAAGTCCAATTGACTTTGTCGATGATAATCACGGTCCTCCCAAACCGGCTGGACAAAGCTTGTTTGCAGAATTGGGCGAATTAGGAAGTGATGATGAATCTGTTGCTTCTGGCCCTCCTAGTCGCTATGCATCAAGGGGTAATACTCCACAATCATCGAGACCAAGCACCGCTAGGAATGTTTCTGCTGCGATTAATATACCGCCAGTACCGAGAATACCAATGATCGATTCTGCTATGATGACCGATCCTTGGGAGCCAGAGCTACATACACAAACGACAAGTGTGCCGGTATTGTCAGGCCTTACCGGTGCCGCACTTGGAGCTGCTGGTGGTATCGCCGCTGCTTTAGGTTTTAATAAAGAACATGATCGAGCCATATCACCTGAACCCGAATTTAGCTCTCAAGTTGTCCGACCCACGATCGATGCTTCAAATAACGAGCCCCTGGTCAAGGTAAGCCAGGCAATAGTTTCACATCCACACATCGAGCCCCAGACATCTGGGATTTCTCCAGAAACTGAGGCTACCAAGTCTAATCCAGCGGAAGAAGCTTATCCTGTTTCTTCCAAATATCCAGACAGACCACCAATGTCTGATGCTGCTCACCAATGGCACGATGAACAAATGAAACAGCAAGCAGATGGTTTACTAAAGGTTCAACCACAACACGATGTAATACGACCAGTGTCTACAACATACAGCGATATGAGTTCACAATATGACAATGAACTCATTGACGAAAAATTAGACAAATTCCCATCGCCTCCAATCTCGAGTGCCAATCCATTGACGATGTCTACAATTCAATCTGAACATATTGAAGCTGAACCAATTCCAGAAATTGAACCAGTAGAAGCTGTTCCACTGACATTATCCACGATCCATTCAGAGCAGATCGACGCCGAGCCGATTCCAATTGAGCCATTGACGATGTCCACTATTCAATCTGAACACGTCGAGCCAATTGTTATTGAGGATGTTCGCTCAGAACCATCTACTTTACCTGCTGTTCTACCTGATGTTCTCCCATCTACTCCAAAACGCTCACCAAGACTCGATTACTTTTCAATGTCTCCAGGGTTGGGTTTCTCTACCATCCAATCGGTTGATACAGAACCCATTGCACCTCCTACTCCAAGAAGTCCAAAGAGAGACGCTGTTATGCTCTCTAGATTCCCGGCTTCGGAAAGTAAATCTGTTGTTGAAGATAAATCAGAAGCCATATCTCCTGTTGTAAAGACTAAATCTATAGATCAACCCAAGTCAGAGGAGTCCAGGTCGAAAGATGAGCCACATACACCAAAGACCGGCTTCATGAGTTCCGTTTTTGGTGGCTGGAACAAAAAGCAGCCTAGTGCGCCAATTATTGCTGAAGATGAAACTCGTCAATCGCCAAATCAATCGCCAGTGGCAGAAACACCAGAATCTCAACGACCATTTAAACCAATATCGGGAAATACCACTGAACGATCTCCCAAGAAGCCTCGTGTTGAGATGACAGACGAAAGTTCTCAAACTGCATTGACAGCAGAACAAATCGACCAACTGCTCAACAAGAGTACGAGGCAGGATACCATTCTCTCAGAGGACGGACAGAAGTCTAACGTTCAATCTTCGCCACACTCTATTATCATCCCTGTAGCTCTCAAATCTCACAAGTCAGAAGAGAGTATTGGCAGCGTTGGTCGTTCAAAAGCAAAGAGTCCTGACACTGAATCTTCCGTGGACTTCATGACTGCGAGAAGACCTACAAGCTCCGGAAGTGGTAGGAATGCATCAGTTACAAGCATTCACCCACCTCTACCCTCAGATCATAAGCAAGTCATTGCTGCTGCTGCTCAACGTACAGGTTCTGCAAATGGATCAGGTGATCACAGACAACTCACTACACTTCCTGAAGACCAACAACATCAAGAACAACCAAAACGTACCGGATCCTCTACTAGCGCAGGTACAGGAATGGGTCCTCCTCCAATACCATCTAGTCATAAGAATCGACCCAAGACCCCAAGTTCTCAAGCTCACGGATCTATGAAGATAATCTCAACTTCAAAATATAGAAACCAATCTACTGAGCGTGATGTACACTCTCCAACTGGCACAGGAAGATCAAGACACTCCTCAGTATCTTCATTCGCATCTGAGGTGGATAATCGCTTCAATCTACGTACTGGAGTTCCGATGCCACAAGGCGTAGAACCAAGCACTGATCCCAGGATGATTAATGCTATTACTCAAACCATGATTGGTGAGTATCTTTGGAAATATACTCGCAAAGCTGGTCGTGGTGGAATGTCAGAAAATCGTCACCGACGTTATTTCTGGGTTCATCCATATACAAGAACATTGTATTGGAGTGATAGAGATCCTTCAACTGCTGGTCGTTCGGAGCTAAAGGCAAAGAGTGTAGCGATTGAAGCCGTTCGAGTTGTTACTGATGATAATCCCATGCCACCTGGATTACATCGTAAGAGCTTGGTTATCTTAACACCCGGTCGAACTGTTCAATTTACTGCTAGCACAGGACAACGTCATGAAACTTGGTTCAACGCATTATCATACTTGCTTCTGCGCACAGGAGAAGATGCCGTTTCTGATACTGTTGAAGTCTCGGGAGCACTGACAAGCGAAGATGTTGATGAGTTCAATCCTGGATATGGCCATGCACACCTAGGTAGCAGACGAGGAGCCCCATCCCTTTCCTCATACAACAGTAGGACTACTCGTAATGACTCGCCAATAAGCAAGGATAGAAGGTATTCTACCATGCATCCTCGTTTAACTTCAAGATCATCAAGGCCAACTTTAGCTTCAAACACTTTCTCTCGACTTAGCAGCTACCTATTACCTGGTGATGGAAATAAATCTTTCTCTGGTCGAAGGAGCCGAAGTGTTAATGGGGCCCAAAGCATTTATGAAGCTAGTGAGGTTCATGATAGTGCTGAGGATTTGAGAGAACAAATCGAAAGAGAGGATAGGGAATCTGACAGATTAGAGAACGTACGAGCATGTTGCGATGGTAAGTTTTAAATGTAATATTGTATCCAAAGATCTATCTAACTTTGTGATAGGCAAACATGATGTTGGACATCTTCATCATGAGACTCCAAAAGGTCGCCGAACTATGAGTGCGGCATCAGGCTCTTATGGACAGACACATCGTGCTCCAAGCCGAACTAGCCAAAGGCCTAGTGAACCAACTCAACAGACATAATTTCTTAATCAACGATCAGTTGTCTAGGTGCAATCACAATTTTAAATAACTTTTACGAACTCATGCCTCTTCTTGAATTTTACTTTCGCCCAACCCGATCCAAAAAAAACAAGACCCATTTTCCCCTTCATTTTCGGCAAAGAATGTCTAACGGCTGCAAGGACAACTTCCAAACCTATCTCATTTGTTGTACTTTTCTTCATTCGTCTATCCGTTCATCCATTTATCAATTTTCATAATTCCTTCCGTCTACTGTCGCCATTGTTTATCGTTCTTTGGGGTTAAGTTATTGATATCTTTTCAGGCGAAGGAGTTATTTTTTGGCCATTATTTTTCAATGGACTCTGGGGGGCTTATTAGTGCACTGTGGTAGCGGGTGGGCAAACGGTGCTATGCGAAATTGTTTCTTGTATTGTGGGATGCATTTTATCAATTTATCTCCCCCGAAATGCGTAGGGGATGCGGAGCGTAGATAGATGGATGGAATGGAATGGACGGATGAGGGAAATCTTTTTTAACTACATTTTCTTCTGTTGTGGATGGGTAACCTTTTACTAAATGTATTTGAGAGGAACTAAATACAATAAACTGAATTTTGAGATTGAAAGCGAAAAGGATGAGAATCTGCTTCACTTGTTGTAATTCTAAATTGAACTAACAGGCTTGGCTCTGATTCGAGGAAGTTGACTAATGTGATACTTTTCGTAGTTGGCGGACGTAGGCGGCAGTTGGTTTCCTAGCAATCGGAATCTCTTGTCTTCACCTGTCACCGCCAATAGATAAAAATATCTACCGATATCGGGAAAGCTTCTAATTCGATTGGGTTGGTTTGATTCATAAAGATGTGGGTTCATTGGTCCGGCTTTTACGAGGAGTTTGCCCTAGCGTCGCAAGGACTGTTGCCGAGGGCCTCGGTGGGTTGACGTCGAGAGGACATTATTTCTTTGATTTTGAGTGATTTGGTGGTCCGTTTCTCCGTACAGTGCGTGAGGGGGAGAGGGTCTTCGGGTGCTGTCACGAAGGTGGAGTTAGCGTATTCTCCCTCTCTTTTGAAGTGGTTGGGGATAAAATAGTTTTCTATATAAGTGTCAGGAAATTTGTGTCTTGTCTATGCTTGATTCAAGACGATTTTGCAATCCTTTTGCAGATATATTCCGGGCAAAGCAGCGTGTGGTTTGTCTGGTTTGCTTTTGCACTTTACCTGCGTCGGTCTTCAGTCTTCATATAACACATCATCTATCAACCATCAAAACAGTCTACCATTATAGCCAATATGAAGATCATTCAGCCGTCCATCATGAGTCAATTCCCCACCAGTAACCCCGTCCGAGACAGTATCATCTTCATCCTAAGCGGCAGCTTTCTCCTCTACATTCTCATGCTAAAAATCGTCCTCTCTTACCAACGGAGAAAATTCGCCAAACAAAACCACTGTCTCCCTCCCGCCTCATACCGTCACATAGATCCCATCTACGGATTAGACTTCATCGTCTCCAACATTCTCGCGGTACGAAAAGGTAAGTTCGTCGAAACAGTCCAGAAACGATTCCAATCACTCGGCGTGTATACCTACTCCTCTTTATTCTTTGGCACGAGAACGGTCAACACTGTCGATGTGGAAAATATCAAGACGATCTTGGCCAGCGGATTCAAAGATTATGGAGTACCACCGCGGAGAAGAGCTGCCATGCTGCCTATTTTTGGAAAGGGGATTTTCATTTCGGATGGAAAGGACTGGGAACACTCTCGAGCGATGCTACGACCAAACTTTGTGAGGAGTCAGGTTGCTGATTTGGGTGTTTTCGAGAGACATATTCAGAAATTGATCAAGAGAATTCCGGCGAATGGCGACACGGTGGATTTGTCAAAGTTATTTTTTATGTTGACGATTGATTCGGGTGAGTTTTGGGGCAGAGAGAGGAATGGATGATGGGAGGATGGGAATATGATGTACTGATGTTGGTGATTTAGCTACGGAATTCCTTTTCGGTGAAAGTACAGAGACGTTAGATGAAACAAAAGTTGATTCGGCTGGGCATCGATACTCGGAAGCTTACGATTATGTAAGTTGTGGGCGTTATTAGCATCTATCAAAAGTAATTGTACTAACTTTTCCAGCTTGCTGAACAAGCCGGCAAAGAACTTCGTTGTAAGTAAAGCCAAAATCTTTGAGCGCTCCCCTTTTACCCGTCATGCTTTCACAAAACATGCAAGATACTGACCAACAATTAGTTGGTAAAATAGCCACTTTTTTCCCCAACAAAAAATACACAGATTCTTTAAAATACGTCCATTCCTACATCCGCACTTACGTGGATAAAGCCCTTGCTCTCCAGATCTCCCCCTCTCAAAAATCGGAATCCACAGATCAAGACCGCTACATCTTTCTTGAGGAACTCGCCAAATCCGGCTACAGCGCTTCCAAAATTCAAGCAGAGTTACTCAACATTCTACTCGCTGGACGTGATACTACTGCAAGTTTACTTACCGTTCTATTCATGATACTTTCACGTGAACAAAATGTCTTTGCGAAATTAAGGAAAGAGGTTATGAGTCTAGAAGGAAGAAATCCGACTTTTGAAGAGATCAAGGACATGAAGTATTTGAAATGGTGTATTAATGAGAGTTAGTATTTTTTATCTTCTTCTTATTTACCTGGTGTCTCCATCGCTTCGTGTTCTTCGCTACACACAAAACTAACATCCCCAAGTAATGCGACTCTACCCCATCGTCCCAACCGCAACTCGTGTCGCAATACGAGACACGGTACTTCCTCGAGGCGGCGGACCGGATGAAAGATCTCCAACCATGGTCAATAAGGGAGATTTAGTACAATTGAGTTCCTACGTATTGCATCGAAGAACGGATATCTATGGAGAAGATGCCGATCAGTTCCGACCTGAGAGATGGGAGAAATTGAGAGTTGGGTACGTAATTGAAGCTTGATCTCTACTTTTACTGATAGGAAACTTCACTAACTTATGATGTGAAGCTGGGAATATGTCGCGTTTGGTGGAGGACCACGTATTTGTATTGGACAGCAATTTGCATTGACGGGTATGTCTTTTTACTCTTCTTCTCTGCACATCTTGATCTTGAGCTGGGGATCATTCTCTGCTTCATAATTCCAGATGAAATATGAAACTGACAACGACGATAGAAGCATCATATACCACGGTCCGTCTTCTGCAAACTTTCTCCAAAATCGAAGCGAGAGACGACAACCCTTTCACGGAATTGTTGACACTAACTATGTCGAACAAGTGGGGATGTCAGGTTGGATTATTTAAATAGGTTGGGTGCGAAGAGAGGGAGGGAGAGAGAGAGAAATATCAATGAAGCAGGCATGGATGAGATATGAGGCAGGAAATCATTCAAAAAAGTCAAAGGAAGTAAGAGATTCAAATAGTTGAATTGGCAAAAATGCAAAACTAGCATCTCCCCCTCCCTAAATGAACACCAATCTCAACAATGACTTCATCATTTTATAAATGCAACAGAACCTTTCTCGCATCTACTAATTTCTCTCCTGTGAGATGTGTGAGATGCCATAATCTAACATTCTCCATGCTGTATTTCAGTGTATAGTACAAGAAGCATTCAACCCCAATAGATCAACACTCGACTCGTATAAGCCACACAGCCTCTCAACACAATACAAGTAGGAATCCCATCTCTCACCAACCACCAATAAGATATCAATCTCCCAAACTAGGAACAAGACGACGCCCCAATCACTCACCACACTCGACTGACTATCCAAATCATATCATCTCACCATCAGTCCAACGCGGGAAGATTCGCCAATGCGAATCGGAACCTATCCATATGACACTGCCGGCTTCACCGAAAAGACATAGCCTACCTTTTCTTTTCCAAATCAGAAAAAAGAAAAATCAAGACATAAACGCCATTACAACCCCTCTATGAATCTCCACTTACCACATGGGAGATGCATCATTCTCACCCGTTATTGCATGAGCCATCCGTTGGTATTCATTCAGCTTGTATTCTCGATTGTGGATTATGATTTTGTGAGTTAGTGTTTAGAAGATCAACGTGTCTAATGTACTCTAGGTAGGTATGGACTATTTGGACTTAGGGAAGCGCATACATGCATGAAGTTGATGTATGGGTCTATGGGATCCAATCGCATCGCTACTGTATTTCTGAGAAAGTAGATAGAGACTTCTCTATCAAGCTAAGCGCTATATTATTGTTGGAGGGTGTGAACACGAGGAGAACGATTTTTTTATTCAAAGGTTGATTTTTAATAGATAATTGGGTACCTGGGCAGTTGAAATATGGGACAATGATGAAAGCGCTGATGATTTGAACCACTTGGTTAAAAATTGTGGCCCAACATGAAACAATCAGAAACACGAGAAAATGATTTGGCCACCAGCGATGTAACATCAGCCCTTCCAATTGGAAAACCGCAAATATACATCGTCATCTCTGTGGGTAGAGCTTTAGTGACATGGATAATGCGATACTAAATTCAACGCCCGACTTCTCGAGAATGTAACGGAAGATGGAGCTGAAATCTATTGAGGCTCAAAACAGACCCGAATAAACCAGCTTGTCTAGTGTCGACAAGAAACAACCTGCCTGAGATATATGCGATGGCTAATGCAGATCAAAAATGATTTGAATGTCCGTACATAAATCCATCATTTTTAAAGTGTTGGAATTTGATATAAACAATGACTTATCTCGTGAGACCCGAGAAATCGGTCTTTAGGTCATCTTATCTGGGCTCTCTCACGCCGACTAATGCATTTGTACAACTTGGAATGACCTATTTCCCACCAGATATGTATGTGTGCAACATTCAAATGGACAAAGTCACTGAGCTTGCTATGCAATTAAGAACTCGGTTTGCAAGCGGTGGGATGAGCAAAATGGAAACAGATTGTAATCACTATTAATCAAGTAGGATCGAACCCGGTCATATGGTGGTTGAATCGATTGGCCAAGGAGATATTTCGGGAGGGGCGTGAGTGGTTCAACATTGAGAAAGATATGCGGGGTAATTATAGCTTCCCATAAACCACCCTGCTGTCAGCATTAAGTGCGTTATAATCAAAGGGGAAAACGAAAATCCGCATTTCTTTTTGCATTTGAACCCGAGATTTGGCGTGGCTTTGATGGTATCTGTCTGCAGTGTATCCATCGATCAAAGCCTTTAGAGATTCATGGTGCATACGTAGAGTTGCACTGGACAACACGTCGCTGCACTGGGTGACTGACTATCGACGAATGCTTCATAATGCCACAATCCTTCGAAATGGGGGCGCTCCGCCGTACAGGCTGTGCTAGATATCATGCTTAAAATTATGAGGCGGTCAGTAATATCGTGGCATATAAGCTACCTGTACAACATACATACCTTTACATACTTCATGACGTTGACAGTATAAAACGCGACTGCATATGCATCTGCAAAAAGAGGTCAGAGACTCAACGGCAATCTCTTGTTATTCAAGCATGGCTTAATCTGAGCTCAAATCATGGTGCATCCTTGTATGATCTTCAACACATCGTCTATTTGCGCGGTAAGTAGTGTAATGATTCGTCAATTGACCTTTCAATCACGCCCAGTTTACTACCCTTCTGCTGTAGCCAAATCGAAGCAGGTTTTGTAGATTTGTCCTATCGCTTTGACCGTGTCTTCACCGAGAAGCTCCACGGTACCGACCAGAAAATAAGCATCGAGTGACTCGATTTGTCGTGTGGTATCTTGTGGTTTGTCCATACAATTGAAGGCAAAAGGTTCGCAAAGTAGTTCGCATCCTGCCTCGTTTAAATTTGCGAAAAACTTCGTCAAACTGGTTCCCCACATTTCGAATAGGAAAAGGTTCCAATCAACTACGTTTATGTTGCTGATGTAGATAGTCTGCTATCTTTTCTCTGTTCAGGATAGAATATAGTACAGTTTTTTTTTTCAATATTCAATCTAATCTTCGAGGAGAGCATGATTTGTGTATGAGCGTGCGTTAAGCGTGGAGCGTATTTGCGGGTGTAACCATCCATGATGCGCCAAAGTGATTGATAGATCGGTGTTACCTTGGATAAATATAAGATTCTCGGAAGTCTGCCTATCAATTTCGCCCCGATATATTGTAGAGCCCTAGACAAAGGGCGAGCATAGCCTTCTGCATGGTCCTTGAAAAAGCGCTCGAAAGCTAGAGCCTGATCGCATGACAGAGTTAAGTCGGGCGTTAGATATAGCAAATACCTTGTTGATAATACGATGCATCCGGTAAACCCGAATGGGTCGTTGAATGATGAATCCTTATACTGTTTTGCTGTCTTGTGGCACTCCTACTCGGTGACTGTTCATTAGTGTAACACCACCTCACCTATTGATTCCACCCCTCCACTCCAAGACTAAACCTAGAGGAAATAAAAATGCTAATAATACAAATCTTCGCACCTTCTTTTTACAATTCAAGATCTTCATAAAGCCTCACTTCACTATCTACATACCCAGCTTTTCGGTGTCCTAAAATAATCGCGGCTCAAACCTGGACCCTTAACTTCTAGTTATAGCCCCGCCGTTGCCCGCATTCCCTTCCAAAGCTCGCAATCTTAATTCATCGAATCTTGATATTATTCAGTACTTTCACGAAAGCCTCATCTTAAGACTCACGCCAGTTTTCCACGAGATAATTACTACGGCGTCGTTGAAATGAGTCATCCACAACCTGGTATCCCTCCGCCTCCACCTCTCGGTAAGCTTCTTCAATCATTTAATTTTATCAAACCAATGACATAGTTAACACAACAGCTAGGAGCAATGGGACGCGGTGCCCCGGGCCCACATCCTCATCTCCCAAGAGGAGGTAGATCAGGACCTCATCTAGATTTTCAGGGACCTCCTCCAGGTCATCCAGGTCAGGGTGGTCCACCACCTGCCGGACGTGGTCAGCCTCTGCCGCAAATGCAAATGCCTATGCGACCACGATATGAATCTTCCCACGTAGTGGATCTGAACGCCTCAGAGAAACGACCACTTGACGATGCAGCGTACAGAAAGTTGCTGACAACACACACGGTTTTTTCGATTAGAAAAGTTGTACCGACTGGAAAAGAAAAGTCCACCTGGGCAAAAGCCGTGGTGACTGAAGAGGCTTTATCACAAGAAGATATTGTTGTGCAGTTGAAAAAATTGAAGGACTCCGCACAAACAATAACAGATAAAAAAGCAGCTTTATTTCCGAATCAGCAGGGCCAAGTAAATAAACTTTTGGATCGGTTGAAAACTGAGGAATCGGATCAACACTTTGATTGGTCCCTTGTTCAGCTTGACAGAAGAGAGAGGTCTTCCAAAAAAGTGAGAGAAACTGTTTTGATCACCGTCATAGTAAAACGTTCGCCCAGAGACGAAGTTAATGCCACGGCTCTTTTTACCTTCATCGACAGGCTAAAACAAGAAAAATTAGCACACTTGACAAGACCTCCAGTGCAATATCAACCCCAACCTCAACCTCAACATCAACCTCAAGCTCAATCTCAAACCCAAGCCCAAACCCAACCTCAACATCAACCTCAACATCAACCTCAACATCAACCTCAACATCAACCTCAACATCAACCTCAACATCAACCTCAACATCAACACCAACCTCAAACTCAATCTCAAACCCAAGCCCAAACCCAACCTCAACATCAACCTCAACATCAACCTCAACATCAACCTCAACATCAACC